>JZKD02S0272642.1:834869-857937 GCA_000966675.3 Picea glauca
AGTGATCTTCTCCATGGTGGTTAGGCCTCCAAATCCTATATAATGAGGTATTTCCATGGAGAAGGGAGGAAGATTACAGGTATCAAACCCTCTTCCCTCGTTGTACCATAGGGTAATCTTACCCAATTTCACTTACCATATACATAATGTTCATAGAAATAATAATACAAGGATAATTTAGACATACCTTCAACCATATCTTTACCATGTGGTAGTTGAGATCCGTTCTCTCCAATATGCCTTAGTCTTTGATTCCGCAACATACCCTTTTATCCAAAGATTGTAGGATTTTTTTCTTCTTCATCTCCAATCTCAAGAACAATGCAACTATTACACCCATCATTAATAGTTCTTCCCTGTAGCTTGTAATCCGTTCCAATCCAAAGTCCCTTCAACAACACCATTTCTCCTCGAACCATCCTACAGGTTTCTTTCTCAAACATTGTTTTTACCCTTGCATCGTCCACTTTTCTTAAAGAGATCAAATTTATGGCCAATCCTGGGATGTGCAGAACACCAGGTAGTGTTGTAATCCTTCAATCCATGAGATTCAACTTGACTTTTCCTCGTCCTATGATTTTTTTTGTTGAGTCATCATCTAGGAAAACATCACCTCCATCATACCTTTCATATTCACAGAACCACTCCCTATGAGGATTCATATGAAATGATACACCTGATTCAACCAGCCTTGCCTTATGATCTACGTGTGTGCTTTAAGAATCCAAGTACACCTCCCCTCCTTCTCCCATGGAGGTTTTTGCTTCTATAAAAGGTGCATCTTCGGATTCCTTCCCTCTCTCAATACTTTTGTATCTACATTGCTTCTTGAAGTGCCCTTCTTTTCCACATCTTCAGGATACTTTTACAAACTTACCGAGAGATTTAGATCTACCATTGGATTTAGATCTCCAACTTGAGGACTTGGATCTATTTCTTTCTTGGGAGATTCCTCTTGTAAATAATTCATGCGTGCTCTATCCTTCCATGTTCTCCCTCCTCATTTCCTCCGACAACAAGGATGAGACCACATCATCAAAACTTAAAGTAGTTGTATTAAAACCTATGGCCACAACTAAACTATCCCATGAGTCTAGTAAAGAGTACAATAAACTAATACATTTATTTTCATCAGAAATCTTAATATCAATAGATAATAATCGACTTACCATTGTATTGAAGGTGTTCAGATGCTCTTTCATTGAGTCTCCATCTTTCATCCTCAGGTTATACAACTTCTTATGTAGGAACAATTTGTTTACCAAGGACTTATACTACCACAAATTCCCCAACTTATCCCATAATGTCTTGGCTATAGCTTCCCCTAACACAATCAGTAATATTGAATCTGAGAGACACAACTAGATTTTTCTCTTCGCCTTTCGATCCAACTTTTTCCAGTCTTCTTCTAACATTCCTATAGGTGTAATACCTAGATCTACAGCAATCCATTGATCTTTGTCTGCCAATAGATCTTCCATCTTGAGCTTCCACATCTCAAAAAATTTCCCATTAAATTTATCGATCTCTATTTTTGAACTACTCGTCATTTCTTTTCACTTGAAGAATTAATATCGCAGATCTCCCAGTGTAACAAGGCTTATCACAGACCCAAGACAAACCCTTAGCCACAAAGGCATCCCCCTAAAGCCAATAACATCTCTTATGTACCAAATATATAAATTTCAACCTTGTACAATTAATTACTACAAACAGATTCTTAATAAAAATATAAAAGATACAATGGCACACACACACACATTACACAAAGATTTTTACCCTAGAAACCCAAACTAGGAAAACCAGGAACCTGTTTAGAGTCGCACCTCTAATATTCTCTATTCATCATCCTCTTAATTGTTTATAATACAATATACATATAGGATCCTACAGAATCTTAACCCCTAATCCATTGAACTAGATTAGTCAACAACCCTAATTTCTTAACTGGAATCAGAAAACCATTGGAAAACACCGTGTGCCGAAAAACCGCCAAAAATAGACGCAAAAAATCACCAAAAAACGGATGCAAAAAACCACCCAAAAAACATTATTTGGGGGGCTTCGCCCCCCTACTCCCATATCAATGTATAGTACATGGGACCAATCTTGCAAAGAATATAACACATGCCCAACAAGGTTTTTCTTAGGTATTGGGTTTGTAGAAAAAGTTGTAAGGTTAGATTGTGACAATCAAAGCTCAAAATTTTTGGAAAATGATCTAGCTTATCATTATAATAGAAAGCACATTGATGTTTAGTATCACTTTGCGAGAGACATGATTGAAGACAAGAAGGTGTTACTGGTGAAGGAAGACACTTTGAATAATATTGTAGATTCATTGAGAAATTTTGTAAGCATTGAGAAGTTCTCTTGGTGTAAGAGAAGCAATGGGAATTGTTGCCTTGAATTGTTGATAATGTAATCCTCGGGCCCCTTATATGCAAAGAAAACAACAAGTGGAATAATGTTAGTATGTTTTATAGCCTTTTCATGGTTAACCCCACACACAATGCATATGCACTTGGTGCAGTGGGAGGGTCACAAGGGGGTTTCATGGGGGGCGGAGCCCTTGATATTTTTGGGGTGGTTTTTTGGTCTATTTTGCAAGATTTTTGCACATGGTTTTTCAACCCATGGTTTTCTAATTCAAGTTAATGAATTGAGGTTGAATCTAATAAAGTTCAATTGATTAATTTTTTTGGATTCCGCACAGTCATATATATTGTATTTGTAAATGGTGAAGTTAATACAATGAAAGTTAGAGGTGTGGCCCTAAACATTTCTTGGCTTTCCCGATTGAGCGTTTCTAGGGTAAATTTAAGAGTATTGTATGAGAATAATATGTTTTCTTCTATTTTATAAATAATATTTGTGTACATTTCTATATTGTAAAGGTTTAGAACCTACAATATTGCATTTTCCATCAGTTTCAAGCTCCAAAAATTCAAAGTCATTCATGCCACAATTTTCGCCAGTCATTGGTGTGAGATATGAGTGTAGTCGATCACGAGTATTTCTTTGGAAATTCACATAACTTGTATATTCAGTCATTTAATTCAAATAAACCAGCAAAGACAATAACAATGTTGTTGTGCATGTCCTTCACAACAAACCCATCTAGCCAAAACTCTACGTTCATCCCAGTTTGTCTTAGTTGGGGTATTAACAAAAAAAATTCACTCATATTAGATACATAATACACATCAATTATCACATCATTATGACATTCAATATTTTCACAACCAACAACATTAAATGCTTAATCATATACTACAAAGATTTATTTATTTGTGGTTTATTTTAAACAAGAAAATAGAAAATCATCCTTAGCCATGTGATGGGTGAATCTGGAGTTAGTTATCCATTCACTTTGAGAAGAATGAGCATGTGTAAGGCTTGAGAAGTTCTAAGAGAAAACATATAGTTATCTTCATTTCTTTCTAAGTTTGGTTATATAGGTTAGTCGATATTCTAGTTCACGTGTCTCCTTCAAGTTTCTTCACTTTCTCCTATGGGTTCTTGGTCTTCCTCCAACCAACCTTCTCCATATTTCCTAATATTCCACAATAGTTAAAGATATTTGTATGTTTTCCTTTCTTAGTCGAATTTCGATCATCATTCTTCTTATTATCAATATAATTGACATGATATTATGTCTCCTATTGACCTCTTTCTTTGTAATTTTATCAATCTTTTCCCTTTAATGAATGGGCCTATTGCTTGATCTCAAGATTCCCTTCATCAGGAAATGTTTTGGTGCTTTAATCATTAAAGAAACTGAAGAGTCAAAATTATAATCATTAACATCATCTTTCTTGGAGGTCCAATTGGCATGGAATGTCGAACAAAACACATCATACAAATTATTTAGATTCATCAAGATCAGTTCTATGAACTAGCCATCCTTCTTGAGAAAACATTTTCCACATTCAACCAATTTAATTGATGTTCCTTCACATGGGCCAAATAATGGTCAATTCTTTCAAAAGATAGAGGATCTATAGGTATTATCTCTTTTTTAATCTACATGAGTTTCCTTTCATCAATTTTATCGAATAAAAATCATTCAAGAAGTGGATCCCACTTATATGAAATTGAATATCCCTATATATTTAGGTCATTTTGACTCATACAATCTCATCCTTATTCCCATAGATGGAAAAATTCTATTGGTCTTCCTTTGGAAATGGAACCATAGTTTTTGTAAATTGCCACGATGCTTTACTCTTCAATGTTGTTTCCATATCTTGTGCCCAAATTCCATAGTGGTCATTTAGGACCATAGGCTCTATCTTGGAATTCATCATGTCAATCTATTGATCTAATCCTATATTTAATCTTCAAGTTAAAACCCTAAGTCAATCTACCACACAAATATAAATCATCAAGAGCACTGACAACCTCCACAATATTTCTAGACAATAGGCTATATCTCAAACCACTATGTCTAATACCATGTCATCTAATTACATGATTAGGTAGATCATATAGATAGTAATATAATCGATAGGTTGCATCTAAATATGCCATTACAAAACTTAGACACAATTGGGTATAGCTCAACATACAAAGAAGTGTAAGAAACCAAAATGTTTCCATGCACATACATTTTCACCATGACATCATAAATTGACCGATAGGGTGATCCTATATAGCACCAAGTTGTAACCAAATCTCTTGAAATGAGGAAGATGAGGTCCACATAGATTGGATAGGGATTAGAAAAAACTTCTTAATTTCTACTTTATTATGTGAACTAGACCTTTGTTTTATTCTAACTACTCAACCAACTAAATACTTATTCGACCATCCAATTCATCCCATTGTCAAATCCTTATTCAACCACCCAGTTGTCTCTCCTAGTCGACTATAGATTGTTGACTAACTATCTCTAGAATATCTAGTGGTGTGATGAACCTACAAAGCCTACAATTCCAAATTATTATAGCTAGATGGAGTTTGATTTTGAAGGAATTTTTATGTGAATTGTACCTTAGAATCTTCAAGATAACTCATATGTCTTTGATAGGAAAAAAAAAACTAGTTTTAGAACTTCTTAAAAATATGATAAAACTAACATTTATTCTAGTCTAAATGACGTAAAGTTTAAAATTAAGTATATATGAGTTTATTAAATATAATATTGGTGATTAGCAAGGGTGTTTCTATTCTCTTTCTTTTTTGGGAAATTGTTTTAAGAGTTATGAATTGGTATTAACATGGTTGGTTTCATTATGATACATAATTATGATATTGTTTCTTTTACAAAATCTAATAAACCATTTTACAAGAAAATCAAAGTTCTCTAAAATTTCTTATAAAATTATGAACTTATCATTAATATCAATAAAACCAAGATTATTACAATAAAATCTATAAATCAATTTATAATTGTTTTTTTAATGAAATATATAAAATCAATTTACAATCTCTTTTTTTTATGGTGATAACACACTTCAAGATGCGAGGTATTACAAATACATAGGGCATTTCAAGTATCAACTATGAATTGAACTAGTTCAATGACAATGTTGAGAAAAAAAATCATGATGATAACAGACTTCAAGATGCAGGTTATTACAAGTACATAAGGCATTACAAGTATCAACTATCATTTGAACTAGTTCAATGACAATGTTGAGATAAAAAATCATCGATGATTGGAAAAATTTTATTATATTTTTAAAACAAATGAAAAATGCATAAATCTTATTATATTTTTAAAACAAATGAAAAATGCATAGCTCTTACACTGAGATAAGAAACAAAAAAAAATAACACTTTAGTTTCCTTAATTATGATCTACAACTAAGGCATTAGAGCCTATAGCATCCCGTGCGAGTTTTAGAATAAAATTTAGCAAATATTAAAATGATTCATTGCTTATAATTCTGAGATGAAATGTGACACTCCTTAAGTGTACCCTAATTCTCTTGATCGTTGTTAGATGTACTAATTGTGAAGTTTAAGGTTATATTTAGATATTTAAATTATAAACATAAATCATTCAAACTTAGTCAAATACAGCCCTCATCTTATTTCATCTATGGTATACTTGGAATAAAATTAAATAAAATAACATTTAATAATTTATAATTTTTAAAATGACAATAAATTAGATATTTAAATTATGATTTTAAATTGTTAATGTTAAATTAAGATAGATTACATTTTATTTCTTTAGTTATATTTCGATTGAACTAAAAATTCTAAATTTTGAAATGTAAAAGAAAACAATCAAATTACAAATATTCATAATATTAAATATTATATCCCTATGAAGTTTAAAGATAAATCTTATATGAAATTATTAATAAGAAAAAAACAAAATATTTTAAACACTGTATACATCAACATTTAGGTGATCAAAACTGTTTCTTCAATAGAGAAACCGTAAACAACTATGGGATGAGGGAATTGTAAAATTTGTAGTATTAATAAATAAACTTGAGGATAATTAACATTTCGTTTTAAGTTGTCCTAAAATTACAAATATAATACATAACTTTAAGGACTTTCATGGTCACTACTCATTATGACCATAAATTTGATTATCATTATTTTTCATTGTGTAGAGAGATTTTTATTATTTTTACTAGATTTTTCATTGTGTAGAGAGATTTTTAGAGATACCTAATTTATTTTAATTATTTTTATGATTGGGATCCATTACTATGGTTCATAATCACCAATGAATTGGTGAAGAAAAAATTCAAATGTAGAAATAATTAATAGGAAAACAAATTAAAAAAAAAAAATAGACTATCAAAAATAAAAATAAAAACATGTTAAAAGATTAAAAATTGTAAAATTGTAAAATTGTAAAAACCATACTAAAAATGAAAAACAAAAAAAACATAAAACAACAACAATAAATGAATTAAAAAAAACATAAAATATAAGAGTAGACCTAATGGTAAAAAACATGTGTTTCCTCCTAAAAACTTACAGGTTCATATTTTTCCTCGAGTTATCATAGATAAGGCTAATATTATTGAGATGCTTTTCAATTTCAATGACCTCTCTAATTTTCTTTTTTAAGTAGTAGTAAATATTGGACAAAACTTTGATATCATTATTATAATTTATAAAATCTATAATGGTTAATGGTTTTGGAACTCATCATGTTTCATTAATTTAATGGTTAAAAGTATGTGTTTCCTCCTTGGAAATTACAAGTTGGAAGGATAGGATATGTATACCTCCCTACACTTTAATAGTCAAATGTGATTAAATGTATTTCGAGTACAGGAACAAAATTCTAAAAAATCACAAGTAATCACTTAACCTCTTAAGATCCAATAAACCAATTCAATCTTAGTGAATATTAATCATCATCATCAAAAATGACAAATCAAAACAAATCAACCAACCTGTATCAAGCCTATAAGGAATGGACCCGACTCTTCGAACCGTTGAATCCTATGAATAAAGCTTTTCCCACTGCTTGTCTTCAATTAGATTCTCCTCCTTCCTTCCTTCACCAAAAAACGGTAGTGCAAGTTTGCTAGAATCCGTCTATTCCAAGCAACGAAAAAAAAACAGTGATTTCTCTACCAAAGGAGCAATTACAGTAATCCATTCACTATAAATTGGACGAAGATGTCTTCTGATAGAAACAGTAACGAGATTACTCTAGAAACACCCACAGAGACAGTGGCGTCTTCTCCTCCGTTTGCTTATAATATCGGCCAATCTAATGAATCTGAAACTGAGACAGCTTATTCCTCTTCATCCAGTGTAGACATTTACTATTCAGTTACTGATTCGTCAGATACAGACTACACAATAAATTATTCATCAGAATCAGAGTATGAATCGACGAACACAGAGACTGATTTTTCATTTGCATTTCCCCAGTGTTTTACAGAAATATCAGATAATGAAGACTCTGCTTCATGTACGATAACAGCTTGGAAGAAAATAAGTATGAACCCTCCCTCTGCATATCCTGTATTGAATTCAGTGGATGGAATAGGGTCTCCCTCTACGATTTCTGCCTCCAAGGAGACTATTCCTCCATCTATGTTGCCCATACCAATGGACGTTGATGATGGAAATGATAATAACCAGTGTCCTCTGCCATCATGTGCAGACACATTGGCGTCCCCAACACACCCATTAGCTACTTCTACGCATCACTAGACAAATAGATATTGAAATACGAGTTCTGAAACATTTTAAATTAAAGAAATTTGTCTGCAACAAAGATTCAAACCAAAGTATAAAGTATTGTTTAAATGCACAGGGCGTGTTACCATCTCACCATACCAAAGGCTTTATGTAGTTGCAAGATCTTTGCATACAATGTTTACTTCGATTGTCACGTATGAGAGAGTATATAATTGAAAATATGAAATTTATATTTTTATATGGAAAGAAGTGTAGTTTTTTTTAATTTAATAATCAAAATATTGTAGATTGTAACGATGGTTTTGTATATTTGATGTAGATGTGATAAAATAAAAACATAATAATAATTAATTTAATTTAAAAATAATAATCACTCATAAATTTTTATGTCTAATATTATAATATTATTTTGAATTATTTTTTACCAATTTCTTTTAATATTGGAATATTATAATACTATTAAATTATAGTATTATAATATTATTATAATATTATTTTGAATTATTTTTTATCAAAATCACAATGTTTTCCTATCGAAACATAGAATTATAATACTATAATATAATATAGACCTAACTAAGAACCATTGAATGGTTCATATAATCAAGGTTGAAAGCTAATTTAAACAAAAAGACTAAAAAGATAGCCTAAGTGAACATAAACAAAAGACCATTTAACTTTGCTCTTCCTTCGTAATGACCCATGTATCTCCATTGCCTTTGGGAGTGCTCTTATTGACTATCTTTGTGCCTCTACTTCTAATCTTGTGCGAAATACCAACTAGTACCAACCTTCATAACCACCGCAACTACTCCACTTCCCTTCTAGAGACTTCGGCATTACCAAAAATGAACACTTCTTCATTATTCCCTTGACTCTACACCACCTTCCAAACATCACATTCTTCATCAAGAACAGCCTCTCAGGACAACTCACGTACTCACCACCTACATCCATCCGGTCTAGCTCCAGTTTACTAGGTATGTCCCACCGACAAACAATTTTTATCAACTTATTATTAATGGTGAGTTATATATATAGAGAGAATTATTTTAGTTTGGTTTTTTTTTTAAATTTACATTTCAATGGTTCTTAATCGTTTTGATATTTAATATATTTAAAATTAAAATAAATTTATTATATTAAAATTTATTATCAAAATATTTTTTAAAAAATCAATCAAATAAATTTTTACAAATTTTTGGTAATAAAATAATAAATTCTAAAATTAAAATGTGTAAATTAATTTGTTAATTTGTAAATTAATTAAGTTTCATTTTCTATAACCATATTAATTAGAAAATTAAAAGACAATATAATATACATAATTATATATCAGCATAGCTTTATTTTAACTCTGAATTTATCATGGGTGGATAGGGATCAAATACAATGTGGTGTAAATCTCTTTTAAATTGAAAAAATTTTGCAATTAGAGAGAAGGATTTAAGATGGAGCTATGCTAATTGTACTCTTGTATAATATATATCATTATGTATTTCCTTTGGTAATATGTGTTTATCATATGTTTATGTGTAACAATATATGTTTATTGTATTCATATTCTATTCATATTCATTTTATTTTATTTTTATTATTTGGAGTGTTTTGCTATTATATTTCTATTTGCAATTTATCCGTGTTGTTTGATATCACTATATGTAATGAAATTCACTCACACTTTTAGCTAGCATGGTAAAGGTACCAATAATAGTATGTCATAGGTGGAAGTGAATTACATTACATATAGTGATATCAAACAACATGGGATACATTGCAGATAGAAATAAGAAAAATATAATATCAAACCATTCCAAATAATAAAAGAAAAATAAAACTAATGTGATTAGAATATGAATACAATAAACATATATATAATTATGTGATGAACACATGTTATCAAAAATAATTATGTAATGAAATATAATATCCGAAAATACATATAACATGACTCTATCATAAATCACCCTCTAAATACCCTAATTTGATTTTTATATATGATAGAAATCTTATCATGAGATATAATCCTTGGCATGAGACCATGCTCTTCCATGCATGAAGCCTTGGTTTTCTACATTATATCTGTGTATAAAATCTCTTAAACGACTCCAGATGGGTCTTACTTTCCATCAGGATGTATAACGCCTAGCAGGATCGTACTTCCCATAAAGTAGATGCCATCAACCTCTAGTCTAGAGTGTCACAACTCCCCATCTAAATCCCATGCTACACATGAGTCAGTTAGAGACCAAGGTACATTAAATGGAACCAAACCATTAGACACTACCTGAAGGGATGGATGTCCATTTGTCATATTTATCTAGAGCATGAACCTCCATTCATTTATCTTGGCCCCTTTGTCACTGCTTTGACAACACCAATTTCCATTGCTAAGAAAGAACAAGAATCTACTCGTCACAACTCCATTTCTAGATATTACGGTCATAGCCCTTCCCTTAAGCATCATGGGAGTATGAACCTTCAGTCCCATATAGTTGCATAGGCTTCAAAATGCTCTCACCAATCACAACCTCCGAGTGTGAGAGCAAGATGATTTGAGTGCATGACATTAAACTTATATCCCAAGGTGGTAGGCTTGTTTGTCAACATGGGTAATGATAATAATGGGAATAGAAAGTCCTTGAAATTTTCTTCCAACACACACCAACTCCAACTCCATTGGTTATGTTTTTGTTCTTTGAGGCTGTTATAACCCTTAGTTTAAACTCAAGGCTCAATGGGCCCTTTCACTCCTCAGTTTCCCCTCCAAAATTTAAATCCACAAACATAGAAGAGACAAGAGTGATGCAGATTCAAGGCATCCAATTCCATGCCTGTTGGATGCCCGAATTTGTTTCCGCTTAGTCTCACTGCAAAATTTACTTTCATCTCTTCTATCTGAATTGTATGACGACCTCACGATGAAAACTACTTATCAACAGAACTCAATAGTTTTTTTTTCACACATTTGCATTATGTAATATATGTATGTGAATATCCTAATAAAATGACATTCTTATATCAATAGAACTCAATAGTTTTGTTTTCACACATTTCGAACTTGTAATATCTTTCATTAAATATCTATTTTTCTTTTCACACATTTGGAATTTGTAATATCTTGCATTAAATATTTTTTATTGTGAAGTTGGATGTAAGGATGTAATGCTCAACTCATATGCCTTGATGGGTTGTAAGAATTTTAATTTTAATTTTAGGTAAAGGGGGAGGATTGCATTTTGTAACATTGTTGAAAAATAATTGATGAGGATGAGAGAAGTTGTAGTGATTATAATAACATGAAGGATGAAATACTGAAGATGATCAAGATTTCCACATTTTGCACTCTATCTGATCCCAATCTCAGGCCATCAATCCATTCATCAGGCAGGGAAGCTTTGAAACTTAGACTTCTTCATTCGGGGCATGGTGAGCTATAAATATAGCAAAGAGAATAGCTATACATAGCTCCTCTACTATCTTCCCATATCAAATATTCTTTATTACCGGCATGCATACAACGTTTAAACTTATCGAATGGTAGTTGCTTGCTTGAAAGAAGGGAAGGGCCCGAAAATAAAAACACGAATTTAATGTATACAATGAAGATTAAATCAAACTTGGATCACCCGAACAACTGAGTAGCTTTCATAGGTAGTTGGACCAACCTGTTGAAGAAGTAGCTGACCCAAAGACATTCATTCTAGAGAGAATCCAAAAAAATCTCACAGGCTCACTCTCCTTTATGTATTGATTAATATTTTTATAATATATGGATCGATTTATTATATTAGAACTCCAACCAAAATTGATCTCAATAAACCATAATTATTATAATCACCATAATAAAAAAAGCAATCGTCTAAGTTATAACAACAACACAAGGTCCATAACCATTATACGAGAGAAGAAAAAAAATAAAAATTATCGTTCATCGGAGTTATAGTAACAACAAAAGGTCTATAAAAATCACCATTATGAAAGAAATATGTGGGTTTCTCGAAGAGAGAGCGTCAGCGAGAGATTTCAAGTAGTGAAGGAGTTCTGAGATTTTTGTTATGGGTTCGTCAAATTTGAACACAATGTGTACGTAGAGTGACAAGAATGAGGTGTTGAGAGCCTGGCTTTCTGGGCTGACAGGTTGCTCTAGTGATTTCCCTTATGTTTCTTCATCACCATTGAACAGATTCATGGGCAACTTGAGGCCCATGATTATAAGATATGAATCTTACATGTTAACAAACAAAAATACAAAAGACAGAATCGAAATGAGTTGTTGATGGTTCTAGCCATGGATGGATCAAAGAATGCAAAACTTAGACATGGTTGTCACTCGTCTTTGATGACATCTATCTCTCTATAATGATGCATGGGTATATTATGTTTTGTGTTTCCAACAACGATGCAGGGCCAAGTTTCACTGGAAATGCATGTGACTAGCTCATTAACAGCACAACCACAATGTCTATCCATAAAAATTTGATCATGTATAGCACTGTTAGGAAAGGCGATCCATCTGCATCGCTACCCGCTCATTGAATGACAGGTTCTCTTACCACAACCTTGCAAATTGTATAGAGAATTTAAGATTAAGAACAAGAATCAACAAAGAAAATATACAGTCACCAAAAATATTAGATGTGCATATTTATTAATCGATTTAGGAATCAATGTTTCATAGCATTGGAAAATCAGGATTAGCATTTGAAAAACATTTTACTAGTAAATTGTATATATCACATGTATTTGATTAAACCATCCAAATGAATAACTAAAAATTTAAACCATAATTCACTCTCAAAATGCTTCACGATAAACATTTCTCTTATTAAATTCAACACTGATTGGAACCTACATAAATATTTAAATGACACATGCATAAATTATTGATAAAAACGAGAGTGACATGTTTTTAGGGAAACGACAGCGTTCAGTCAAAACATTAATGAGATAATAATGGGTCATGAATGTGTGTATCATATGACACGACGCTTACTTGTTTTCACTGACTACATTCTTTGACAGTTGTTTCCACTAGATATCCTCCTGTAACAATAGGTCAAGACCTAAAAGCATATTGTCGTGGCAATAACTTGCAGAATGTAACCGTGGGCACAAGCCAGAACCCTGAGAGCCTTTGAGCAGAGAAATTTTTGGGAAATCTCGTTAATCCACGGCTTCACATATGCGCCCCAAATCTGAGGAAGAAAATTAAACATGGAAGCCATGGGCTTTCCCTTCAATTCCAGTGCTGATATCCAAGGGGTTTATGGTGTAACAGAACGAAATAGTAACGTGCTTGTGATCTCGCAGGGGTTTGCAAATGTAAGAAAAATGCATTTTTCACATGTTCATGTACACAAACTAGGGCATTTTGTAAATTCATGCCTATACGGTTTTGTGGAGAAGAAAACACAGGCATAACAAGTATTCTTACAATGAATACAAGTGTTTATGTTATGCTATGTCAGTTGTTTAATATTTCCAGATTTACCATTTAAAAGGGTCAATTGCTTGCAGATTGTATCAAAACCAGGTTATCTCATCGTATAGGCAGTTAAATAGCTAATATAGATCTAAGAAATTGAAGCAGTTGATTCTTATGTTGTTACGCTCACTACTGATTCCCATGGCACCGAGAGTGGGACTCCCAACTTTCTAGAGAGCTTTGTTCATCGTTTGGAAGAGTTGTGCACCATTTTCGACTCGCTTGAATCTGGACTACCAGAACATGGGCTTGCAAGAGTGATGGTGGAGCACATATTCATTAGGTCAGCCATGTCAAAGAGAGTTATGAGTCATATCCCAAAGGATACCACATAATCCAATGTTGTGGACCTTCCGCTCAACTATGGTTATGGAGAATGTAGTTTAAGCAGCAGCAACATGAATTATGAAAAATATAATTTGTTGTGTAGCAGCAACACAGGATCTTATGAAGTAGAATTGGTGGGTAATCATCAATTGGTTCTCAAATGGGATTCTACCCCTTTGGTGTGGGTTTCTTCATGGAAATCACTCTCACCATAGTCATCTTGGCATCTTGTAAATATGCAAGCAATATGTCACCACAATTACTCCCTCCAACCATTTTCGATGACAAGGGAATCAATCACGGAAATATGAATAGTCAGGGAAAGGCATCAGACATTGTCGAGGAGGATTGCTTGCAGTGGTTTGATGGAGGACTACTTGCGTTGGTTGGATGCAAATGCGAGCCTCAGGTTTAAATCTTCAATGGAGAGTAGAGTAGAGTTTTCAATATGTTCTCTTTATTGTGTTTCTCTTTTCCTCTGGAAGGTCAGGTATTGTTCTCATGCATGGATTTTATATCTTTCTTGAAGGGATCATAGTGAATAGCAGAGAACGTCCATTCAAGTAATACTTCACTACCATCATTTCTATGTTTCTCCTGCACAAAATTAGATGGACATCAATAATTTTTTTAATATTCACATTAAAATCTCATGTTTAACAAACCATAGTGTCATGGTTACTACCTACTCCACACTGAATTCTAGGATGGATGGAAGGGATCGAGTCGCTAGTCAGGTGATGCGCTAAGCTAGTTGCCCTTTCTTCGCAGGTACCACCTTCTTCTGATCAGGTTCAAATGGCTACCTATTGGTTACCTCCCACCATTTTGCAAATGAGTCAAGTTGTTGCAGCTCCAGGTAACCAAGTATTTTTTTCAAGGGATTTATGCTTACTTATTGGCCTTATCATCCTATTAATCATGAGGACTCATGTCTCCATTGATGGTATTGCATGGTATGGTGTGACAGGTATTGCATGGTGTGAGAGGTAATTCTACTCAAGAACAAAGGCGAGTGACTAGCGGAAACATTAAATGTTAATGAACTAATGCTATCACTCGACATAGCATTAGTTCACCAAAGCATGCATGCCCTTAACTTAGTCATCATTTACCAAGTTTCAAACCAAATACTTTGCATATCTTCTCCTTGTGCCTCGGGAAGAGGCCAAATAAGGCCTCAAGGTGGAAAGTTTGGATAAAAAATCAAATATGATATGGGAAATTGTATAAAGAAGTTGAAACTTTGGTTAAAATGCCTCTTAGTGCGTTGGTTTTCGTGTAAAACTAATAAAAGAATGTTAAACCGTTTACAATAGTCCCTCCAGTCCAAAGGGAAGGGGAAGGGACTAATAAGCCTTTAGTCAAAGGCAAAAACAATTGAAATTCATTAACATACGAAAATTAACTAAGGCATAGACAAAGAGGGGTTTTTACTTGGATTTTTTTTTCACACTATTTAGTTGGAACTTCATTAAACTTGAGAAATTTAACAAAATAAATATGTTTTCTATGCCACCATGGGCTTCTAATATAATCTCAAGACACAACAATTACAAACCTGTTTGTCTCAATCGCAGCTGGGCATTACAACTACTCAAATACTTGAACGGAATTTCAAAGTTCTATACTTACAACAATATCAAAGGAACTAGCTAAGAGGTAATGCTTGACTATCATTTATATAAGGCTCGACTTACTAATTACTTCTAGGAGAAAGAATGCTCAAAATTTTCCCACGAGAAGGGTTGGTTAATCATTTTATTAATTAGTTGAAAAAATTATCCAATTCAATGGTTAATTATTTTATTAAAAAAATAAAAAAATTATTCAATTCAATGGGACAACTTACTCTTCTCAATTAAGTAAAAACATTGACATATATATACTCTTTTACTACTAGGAGGGATGCACAATCCTTATACATTTATAATTTCATTTAAGAATTAGATTTCACCTATAGATACTCTTCTACAATTTCATGTTTCAAATATTCTTACAATATCTCTTGGTTTGATCATAATTATAATCCTTTTTTCCTTACTATATAAAATGCACTTATTTTTTTAGTGTTTCAAGTCTTCTTATAAATATCTCACTTTAAATATTTCATTGAATAAGTCTAGATTCACTTGCAATGGAATCATGTATTTTGTTTTCTTCATTAATTCATGAATGCAAAGCATCCCCACAAGGAGACTCACTACCATCTAGTCCTTCTTAAGGGAATTATATCCCGTGAAACTTAAAATCCCCTTAACAACTACCACCAAATATTTTGCTTCCTTTCCTAAAACCTACTCTAATAACTTGGACAAGATCACTTCTTTATAAATGTCTATAAGTGTCCTCCTCTCATTAGTAATGGACAAAGGAAAGAATTATATGCCATGAAACTTAAAATCCTCTTAACACCTATCACCAAATATCTAACAACTTGGACAAGATCACTTCTTTATCAATGTCTATAAGTGTCCTCCTCTCATTAGTAATGGACAAAGGAAGGAATTATATGCCATGAAACTTAAAATCCTCTTAACACCTATCACCAAATATTTTGCTTCCTTTTTTAAAACCTACTCTAACAACTTGGACAATATCACTTCTTTAGAAATTTCCTAAGGGTGTGTCCTCCTCTAATTAGTAATGGACAAAGGATCTTAGTCCTACTTTTATTTCTACTCTAGCTACCTCTCTGAATTTTGATCCCTTTTTTGATTTTCCTTTACATTCTAATTTTAACTTTAACCCATCTCTTGAATATATTGGTTATTTCTCCCAAAGAGATTAGTATGGTTCACTTTGGTGGGGTTGTAACCTTTGGAGTGGATTGGGATTGTCTTCAATGCTTAGGGGAAATAATTACCCTTATGTCAACAAACATTGGGCCATATAAATGGTCCTTTAAAATAGAATCAACATCCAAGTCATCATATAATTATTGAGTGACTTATACACGTAACATGACATTTCCACTTGCAATTTCTCTTTAATTTATTGGTTCAAGTGATTTTTATTCATAATAAAGATAATAACATTGATGATGGAGATTCTCCCAATTAGTTTCCATGAACATAACTCATAACTAAGATATTGACATTAATAACTTGAAATTCTCTACTACCAATATCTATGGGGCTATCTTGTAACCGAGATAATGATTTTAAACATGTGATTCCTCCCATAATATTCTATAAAGTTGCCTCATAATCAAGATAATAATGTTAATAATGTAAGATCCCCCTTATCGGTTTCTATGACGCTGGGTCATAACTAAGAATTGTTGGAAACGTAATCCTTGTGGGTTACTAACTTCAAGGAATGTGAAGAGTCAAGATTGTAACAGACATTGGGAGTCTAAGAGATGCATTGAAATACGAATCCAATGGTCAAAAAAATGTATATATACATGTATCATATCTATGATAAAATGCATTCACACTTATCTTCAATCTGTGCAGTCTAACAGTGGTATTAGAGTGGCCTCGGTTATTAGGCCTAATTTGAGCTATGGTATTTTTCCATAGCACCTTGGTTTAATTCCACTAGTCATCCTCCTATAGAAATGCCCTCCTTCAGTGTCAAATATGAGATTCTTCTTCCACTCTGATTTTTCCAATCCAACATGCATTGGTATTTGATCCTCTATCTACTAGGGTTTCTACATTCCCTATCATTGCTTAAAACTAGCGCACTCTACTAGGTTTTTGTGTTAGTCTGTCACGCACTAAGCTGTAATAGTCTCCTAATTCTAAGTTGTGGAATTTTATTGTAAAAATGGTTTGAGTGAAGTTGTATGGAATTCCATTCCATGATATTGTAGACTCATGATGATTTTCCACTACATTTTCTTGATTTGCAGTCTTGCGAACATAAAACTGTTACGATTGGAAAAATAGACAGTTTCATGTAAAAATGCATGGGAAAACTATCTAGAAATTATTTTATTTTCATAGCCAGAGATTATATTATGTGTGATGCTTTGAAAACCTAATTCCCACACCTTTCAATAGTGACTTCACCAACAATGGTGACCCTGATCTGAAACCGGGGTGACACTGACATCAATCTTGTTTTGGTTATATGCCACTTAATAAAGGTCGGATTTACAATTTTAGATCTATTGAACTTGATTGCATCAAAGGTGAAAAGATGTACTTATGAAGGCTTGAATCCAACTTGAATATTAACTTTTTGAATGTGCTATTAATCTCATATATCATCACTTAATGCATTTAATGAACATGATAGTGGAAATGACATGCATAAGAAAACATGAGACAAGGAATTCATACATGAGGCAAGAGATCACCAAGTTGTTAACAGAGTTCACCAGGACCTTTTGGCTACGTCTCTGGGATCATAAAATCCATGAACCACTTCATTCTCTTCTTCAAAGATATTATCCTTTACAATGTAAAGGGTTGAATTTCCACATCAACAAGTGGCAGTATAATTCCCACAATAGGTGGAAGTATCGAAGAGATTCTCTCATGCACAATGCAAAGAGATAGATTATCACAAGTATGTGGTCATGTATCTCCTACAAAGAGACGATCTCCCCTAATAGCACAAGGCTAGATCTCTCATAATCATGTGGTGATGTCTCTCCTACAAAGAGATGATATCCTCTGACAAAGGTTGATCTCTCACAAGCATGTGGCATAAAAATGGACTCTCTCATCAGCTCCATAAAGGGACTCCTCAAGTAGTCATCCACTAGGGGATGAAACCCCAAAGCTTACATAAGGATTTTATATAGTTTTCCTTAACTCCATAACTCAAAGAGACAAGATCCACAAATTTAGGATCTAATAACCTCTCAAGGGAAAAAATGAGAAAACATCTCAACCAACTCATGAGACCTTTAAAGTTTTCCTTGAGACTAGGAAACCACTTGTAATAAAGTGAGGAAGAGTCCAAACTAACTCATGAGACCCTTAACTTCCTCCTTGAGACTAGGAAAACAATTTCCCCTTAAAATTAGAAACTAATTTATGAGTTGGATTCTCAAAACTAATTTTCTTTTTTACAATTAAATGAATAATACATGATATTCTCAAACTCACTTCAAGCATTAGTCATTTTTCCAATGTGCATGACTAATACATGAGTTTCTCATGCTCGTTTTAAGTATTAATGATGTTTACAATTTAAATAATTCATTCATGAGCATTAATTATTCTTTGTCATATTTTAATTATCTTCTCCATGGTATGAAAAATAATAATTCCTTGTGTGGAGATCCTCGTGGATCGTACCTCCCCACAAAAATCACTTTTGGTCCTCCAAAAGTATGGAGGGAAACTTGAATATCCGCAACCACCTTCTAGGAAGATTTTTACACTCTACAATGCACTTCCCTGCTCCTTTATATGCATAAAAAATGTTTATGAAAAGGCCACACCCTTCTTCTCCTTCACCTTTTTACTTCGATATGAGGATGTCGATGCCAACACTTGCACCAATGCAAATCTACAGTTAATTCCCTGATCTACATAACAAATGTCTCTGAAAGAATGCACCCTTCTTCTCCTTCATCTTTTTACTTAGAAATGAGGATGTTGATGCAAACACTTGCATCAATGAAAATATGTAGCCAATTCCCTTATATACATAACAAATGTCTCTGAAAGACTGCACCCTTCTTCTCCTTCATATTTGTACTTCGGAATGAGGATGTCGATGCCGACACTTACATCAATGAAAATATGTAACTGATCGTACATGATCACAATTTCAAAGCAATACCACACTTGCCACGAGTTTACAAAACACTCATGGTCAAGTTTATAATGATTGTCAAAACAGGCCTAGGCAGAACAATGTCTCTCACTCAATAGTGGCTACAAGACCGATTACAATGACTCCAACAAAATGCCTCTCACTCTAATCATCACTTTTGAGAGTGGCTATTTACAACCCTTTACATCAAGTCCATTAAGGTGAATACCCCAAATGTGCATTAGTGGTCAACTCTATGGTTTTTAAACCCCCCATTACAAACATGTGCAACATAATAAATAAGGCAATGCCATCATCATCATACTCACCTCGCAATTCTGATACTTTTGACTGTAAACATAATTACTTTCTATCGAAGTGTCAAAATGCCCTCATCATCATCGCACCACCTTGGTTTGTGTGCAAAGGCTCAAACGATGAATTTTCTGCAACGATTCAAATATTGCTACCTCACTGCAACACTTAAATATCACCTAAATCTGCAATATACATTCATTATTTTGTAATTTCCAAACAGAGGAAAAAACCATCAATTCATAAAACTTACATTGGTTTTCGTACTAAGGTGCTCAAATTGTTGCTCAAATATCAATAGACACAGCACCAGTAGGTCCATCTCATCATTCTGCAAATTTTGACTATAAAATCGACATGTTTCGTCAGTTGCAGCTCTACCTCGAAGTTCATGCCATGCATTAATGACAAAAGTGGGTTTCTGCCATGAGCCCAAAAATCCACTACTCGAATCCAAATTCTTACTACACCAGTGGATTCGTGGTGAAAAATCGTGCAAAAATTACTACACTTTCATCAAATTATGTCACAGTCACTTCTGGACCCCCCTAGGCTCTCTACCTCGAAAAATGTGCAATGAATTAATGAAAAAAGTGGGCTTCCATCATGAACCCTGAAAATATATTGCTTGGATCAAAATTATGACTACAACACTGAATACGTGGTGAAAAATCGTACAAAAATTATTGTACTTCCATTCAATTCTGTCACTATGACTTATGGACCCCCATGGGCTCTCTACCTCGATTTGCATGCCACATAGTGATTAATTTCATAAATAAATAGTCATGTGCCTCGAAATGTGTGCACCTACTTGGGAAAATTCAGGCTATCATGTGGCAACCTATGATTGGCCCACATGGTGCTTAGTCAATTGTATGGTTAGTGCCCCGTCAATGTACGTCCAGTGCCACGTCATCGTATGGCCTACCACATCATCAGCCTGTGTCATTTCCATGTCATCGTACATCATGCCAAGTCATCATCCTACGTCAATGCCAAGTCACTTTACGATCTGCCACGTCATCAGCCTATGTCAACACCACATCACTATATGGCCTGCCACGTTATGTTGATGTCATCCATCGTACTATCTAGTCAGCCACCATGTCATGTTGATGTCATCATATGTACTACCACATTAGCACCCAGTCAACATGCCATATCATGCTGACATCAGCATCTATACTGCCATGTCAGTCGCCATGTCATGCTAACTTCTTAATTTGTATTTCCAGGTCAACATCTTAGTCAATGCCACATCAACGTCGTACTGCCACGTCAACTGACATGTCATCTTTGTACTTCCATGTCAACTAACATGTCATCTATTTACTACCAATTGTACATGCTACTTCAGTTGTTGCATCAACATCTATATTACTACGTGGTGTCCATATGGCTGTCACGTGGCACATTTTTACTGGTCCACATGAACCCATGAAAGTGGCAAAAACAGGTGACACATGGAAGCCTGTGATGTTGTCATATCAACCTATTGATGTTAGAAGTATGCATGTCTCTTTGCAGTGCTGCCAATTCATCATGTTGATGTTAGCATTGTATGGATTTCGCTAGTTTCGTCTGTTTTCTAAAAACTTCAGATGGCCATAACTGTGTTATCGAGACTCTGTTTGATGAGCCATTTGTGTTGTTGGAAAGATCTCGTCAAGCTCTTCGACCTGGTGTTTTTTTTTCCGAATTATAGGGAATTTATTTTTGAGGTATTTTGGAGCCTCATGGCTCGGTTACTGAAATAGGTGACCCAATTCCTGTTCAATAGGACTTCTTATCTTTGCATTCGCTACTTGGATGCATTGGTTGATTTCTTCAATCTTTTTTATGCTTTTCCCATCTTGTCTTCAACACCTGCAATCCTTGTCAATCATGCTCTAATACCACTTGATCTGAAATCAAAGTGACACTGATACCAATCTCGTTTTGGTTCTATGTCACTTAATAAAGGTCATATTTACAATTTTGGATCTATTGAACTTGATTGCATCAAAGGTGAAAAGATGTACTTATGAAGGATTGAATCTAACTTGAATATTAACTTTGTGAATGTGTTATTAATCTCATATATCATCACTTAATGCATTTGATGAACATGATAGCGGAAATAACATGTATAATAAAACATGAGACAAGAAATTCACACATGAGGCAAGAGATCATCGAGTTGTTAATGGTTTTCACTAGGACCTTCTGGCTACGTCTCTGGGCTCATAAAATCCATGAGTTGTTTTATTCTCTTCTTCAAAGATACTCTCCTTTACAATGCAAAGGGTTGAATTCCCACATCAACAAGTGGCAGTAGAATTCCCATGCAACAGGTGGAAGTATAGAAGAGATACTCTCATGCAAAATGCAAAAAACTAGATTCTCAAAAGCATGTGGCCATGTCTCTCCTACAAAGAGACGATCTCCTCTGATTGTACAAGGCTAGATCTCTAACAATCATGTGGCAATGCCTCTCCTACAAAGAGACAATCTCCTCTGACAAAGGATGATCTCTCATAAGCATGTGGTATAAAAATAGACTCTCTCATCACCTCCATAAAGGGACCCCTCAAGGGGTGATCCACTAGGGGATGAAACCCCAAACCTTACATAAGGAGTTTATATAGTTTTCCTTAACTCCATAACTCAAGGAAACAAGATCCATAAGTTTAGGATCTAATAACCACTCAAGGGAAAAAATGAGAAAGTGTCTCAACCAACTCATGGGACCCTTAACTTCCTCCTTCAGACTAGGAAACCAATTTCCCCTTAAAATTAGTAAACTAATTTATGAGTTGGATTCTCAAAACTAATTTCTTTTTTTACAATTAAATGAATAATATTTCAATCATTAATCATTTTTACAATGTGCATGACTAATACATGAGTTTTCATACTCACTTTAAGTATTAATCATTTTCATAGATTATTTTAGGGGCTAAATTTAGTAAATGGGCTAATTTTTCATGGTTTTTCCCAAAAAAGATTAGCTAATTTTGATTTTTTCTAAAAATGATTCGCCCAAATTCCTTAAACTAAAATTATTTAACCTTAAAAATCACCAAATATTTATAG
>JZKD02S0272642.1:862816-910043 GCA_000966675.3 Picea glauca
GATTCTTATGTTGTTACGCTCACTACTGATTCCCATGGCACCGAGAGTGGGACTCCCAACTTTCTAGAGAGCTTTGTTCATCGTTTGGAAGAGTTGTGCACCATTTTCGACTCGCTTGAATCTGGACTACCAGAACATGGGCTTGCAAGAGTGATGGTGGAGCACATATTCATTAGGTCAGCCATGTCAAAGAGAGTTATGAGTCATATCCCAAAGGATACCACATAATCCAATGTTGTGGACCTTCCGCTCAACTATGGTTATGGAGAATGTAGTTTAAGCAGCAGCAACATGAATTATGAAAAATATAATTTGTTGTGTAGCAGCAACACAGGATCTTATGAAGTAGAATTGGTGGGTAATCATCAATTGGTTCTCAAATGGGATTCTACCCCTTTGGTGTGGGTTTCTTCATGGAAATCACTCTCACCATAGTCATCTTGGCATCTTGTAAATATGCAAGCAATATGTCACCACAATTACTCCCTCCAACCATTTTCGATGACAAGGGAATCAATCACGGAAATATGAATAGTCAGGGAAAGGCATCAGACATTGTCGAGGAGGATTGCTTGCAGTGGTTTGATGGAGGACTACTTGCGTTGGTTGGATGCAAATGCGAGCCTCAGGTTTAAATCTTCAATGGAGAGTAGAGTAGAGTTTTCAATATGTTCTCTTTATTGTGTTTCTCTTTTCCTCTGGAAGGTCAGGTATTGTTCTCATGCATGGATTTTATATCTTTCTTGAAGGGATCATAGTGAATAGCAGAGAACGTCCATTCAAGTAATACTTCACTACCATCATTTCTATGTTTCTCCTGCACAAAATTAGATGGACATCAATAATTTTTTTAATATTCACATTAAAATCTCATGTTTAACAAACCATAGTGTCATGGTTACTACCTACTCCACACTGAATTCTAGGATGGATGGAAGGGATCGAGTCGCTAGTCAGGTGATGCGCTAAGCTAGTTGCCCTTTCTTCGCAGGTACCACCTTCTTCTGATCAGGTTCAAATGGCTACCTATTGGTTACCTCCCACCATTTTGCAAATGAGTCAAGTTGTTGCAGCTCCAGGTAACCAAGTATTTTTTTCAAGGGATTTATGCTTACTTATTGGCCTTATCATCCTATTAATCATGAGGACTCATGTCTCCATTGATGGTATTGCATGGTATGGTGTGACAGGTATTGCATGGTGTGAGAGGTAATTCTACTCAAGAACAAAGGCGAGTGACTAGCGGAAACATTAAATGTTAATGAACTAATGCTATCACTCGACATAGCATTAGTTCACCAAAGCATGCATGCCCTTAACTTAGTCATCATTTACCAAGTTTCAAACCAAATACTTTGCATATCTTCTCCTTGTGCCTCGGGAAGAGGCCAAATAAGGCCTCAAGGTGGAAAGTTTGGATAAAAAATCAAATATGATATGGGAAATTGTATAAAGAAGTTGAAACTTTGGTTAAAATGCCTCTTAGTGCGTTGGTTTTCGTGTAAAACTAATAAAAGAATGTTAAACCGTTTACAATAGTCCCTCCAGTCCAAAGGGAAGGGGAAGGGACTAATAAGCCTTTAGTCAAAGGCAAAAACAATTGAAATTCATTAACATACGAAAATTAACTAAGGCATAGACAAAGAGGGGTTTTTACTTGGATTTTTTTTTCACACTATTTAGTTGGAACTTCATTAAACTTGAGAAATTTAACAAAATAAATATGTTTTCTATGCCACCATGGGCTTCTAATATAATCTCAAGACACAACAATTACAAACCTGTTTGTCTCAATCGCAGCTGGGCATTACAACTACTCAAATACTTGAACGGAATTTCAAAGTTCTATACTTACAACAATATCAAAGGAACTAGCTAAGAGGTAATGCTTGACTATCATTTATATAAGGCTCGACTTACTAATTACTTCTAGGAGAAAGAATGCTCAAAATTTTCCCACGAGAAGGGTTGGTTAATCATTTTATTAATTAGTTGAAAAAATTATCCAATTCAATGGTTAATTATTTTATTAAAAAAATAAAAAAATTATTCAATTCAATGGGACAACTTACTCTTCTCAATTAAGTAAAAACATTGACATATATATACTCTTTTACTACTAGGAGGGATGCACAATCCTTATACATTTATAATTTCATTTAAGAATTAGATTTCACCTATAGATACTCTTCTACAATTTCATGTTTCAAATATTCTTACAATATCTCTTGGTTTGATCATAATTATAATCCTTTTTTCCTTACTATATAAAATGCACTTATTTTTTTAGTGTTTCAAGTCTTCTTATAAATATCTCACTTTAAATATTTCATTGAATAAGTCTAGATTCACTTGCAATGGAATCATGTATTTTGTTTTCTTCATTAATTCATGAATGCAAAGCATCCCCACAAGGAGACTCACTACCATCTAGTCCTTCTTAAGGGAATTATATCCCGTGAAACTTAAAATCCCCTTAACAACTACCACCAAATATTTTGCTTCCTTTCCTAAAACCTACTCTAATAACTTGGACAAGATCACTTCTTTATAAATGTCTATAAGTGTCCTCCTCTCATTAGTAATGGACAAAGGAAAGAATTATATGCCATGAAACTTAAAATCCTCTTAACACCTATCACCAAATATCTAACAACTTGGACAAGATCACTTCTTTATCAATGTCTATAAGTGTCCTCCTCTCATTAGTAATGGACAAAGGAAGGAATTATATGCCATGAAACTTAAAATCCTCTTAACACCTATCACCAAATATTTTGCTTCCTTTTTTAAAACCTACTCTAACAACTTGGACAATATCACTTCTTTAGAAATTTCCTAAGGGTGTGTCCTCCTCTAATTAGTAATGGACAAAGGATCTTAGTCCTACTTTTATTTCTACTCTAGCTACCTCTCTGAATTTTGATCCCTTTTTTGATTTTCCTTTACATTCTAATTTTAACTTTAACCCATCTCTTGAATATATTGGTTATTTCTCCCAAAGAGATTAGTATGGTTCACTTTGGTGGGGTTGTAACCTTTGGAGTGGATTGGGATTGTCTTCAATGCTTAGGGGAAATAATTACCCTTATGTCAACAAACATTGGGCCATATAAATGGTCCTTTAAAATAGAATCAACATCCAAGTCATCATATAATTATTGAGTGACTTATACACGTAACATGACATTTCCACTTGCAATTTCTCTTTAATTTATTGGTTCAAGTGATTTTTATTCATAATAAAGATAATAACATTGATGATGGAGATTCTCCCAATTAGTTTCCATGAACATAACTCATAACTAAGATATTGACATTAATAACTTGAAATTCTCTACTACCAATATCTATGGGGCTATCTTGTAACCGAGATAATGATTTTAAACATGTGATTCCTCCCATAATATTCTATAAAGTTGCCTCATAATCAAGATAATAATGTTAATAATGTAAGATCCCCCTTATCGGTTTCTATGACGCTGGGTCATAACTAAGAATTGTTGGAAACGTAATCCTTGTGGGTTACTAACTTCAAGGAATGTGAAGAGTCAAGATTGTAACAGACATTGGGAGTCTAAGAGATGCATTGAAATACGAATCCAATGGTCAAAAAAATGTATATATACATGTATCATATCTATGATAAAATGCATTCACACTTATCTTCAATCTGTGCAGTCTAACAGTGGTATTAGAGTGGCCTCGGTTATTAGGCCTAATTTGAGCTATGGTATTTTTCCATAGCACCTTGGTTTAATTCCACTAGTCATCCTCCTATAGAAATGCCCTCCTTCAGTGTCAAATATGAGATTCTTCTTCCACTCTGATTTTTCCAATCCAACATGCATTGGTATTTGATCCTCTATCTACTAGGGTTTCTACATTCCCTATCATTGCTTAAAACTAGCGCACTCTACTAGGTTTTTGTGTTAGTCTGTCACGCACTAAGCTGTAATAGTCTCCTAATTCTAAGTTGTGGAATTTTATTGTAAAAATGGTTTGAGTGAAGTTGTATGGAATTCCATTCCATGATATTGTAGACTCATGATGATTTTCCACTACATTTTCTTGATTTGCAGTCTTGCGAACATAAAACTGTTACGATTGGAAAAATAGACAGTTTCATGTAAAAATGCATGGGAAAACTATCTAGAAATTATTTTATTTTCATAGCCAGAGATTATATTATGTGTGATGCTTTGAAAACCTAATTCCCACACCTTTCAATAGTGACTTCACCAACAATGGTGACCCTGATCTGAAACCGGGGTGACACTGACATCAATCTTGTTTTGGTTATATGCCACTTAATAAAGGTCGGATTTACAATTTTAGATCTATTGAACTTGATTGCATCAAAGGTGAAAAGATGTACTTATGAAGGCTTGAATCCAACTTGAATATTAACTTTTTGAATGTGCTATTAATCTCATATATCATCACTTAATGCATTTAATGAACATGATAGTGGAAATGACATGCATAAGAAAACATGAGACAAGGAATTCATACATGAGGCAAGAGATCACCAAGTTGTTAACAGAGTTCACCAGGACCTTTTGGCTACGTCTCTGGGATCATAAAATCCATGAACCACTTCATTCTCTTCTTCAAAGATATTATCCTTTACAATGTAAAGGGTTGAATTTCCACATCAACAAGTGGCAGTATAATTCCCACAATAGGTGGAAGTATCGAAGAGATTCTCTCATGCACAATGCAAAGAGATAGATTATCACAAGTATGTGGTCATGTATCTCCTACAAAGAGACGATCTCCCCTAATAGCACAAGGCTAGATCTCTCATAATCATGTGGTGATGTCTCTCCTACAAAGAGATGATATCCTCTGACAAAGGTTGATCTCTCACAAGCATGTGGCATAAAAATGGACTCTCTCATCAGCTCCATAAAGGGACTCCTCAAGTAGTCATCCACTAGGGGATGAAACCCCAAAGCTTACATAAGGATTTTATATAGTTTTCCTTAACTCCATAACTCAAAGAGACAAGATCCACAAATTTAGGATCTAATAACCTCTCAAGGGAAAAAATGAGAAAACATCTCAACCAACTCATGAGACCTTTAAAGTTTTCCTTGAGACTAGGAAACCACTTGTAATAAAGTGAGGAAGAGTCCAAACTAACTCATGAGACCCTTAACTTCCTCCTTGAGACTAGGAAAACAATTTCCCCTTAAAATTAGAAACTAATTTATGAGTTGGATTCTCAAAACTAATTTTCTTTTTTACAATTAAATGAATAATACATGATATTCTCAAACTCACTTCAAGCATTAGTCATTTTTCCAATGTGCATGACTAATACATGAGTTTCTCATGCTCGTTTTAAGTATTAATGATGTTTACAATTTAAATAATTCATTCATGAGCATTAATTATTCTTTGTCATATTTTAATTATCTTCTCCATGGTATGAAAAATAATAATTCCTTGTGTGGAGATCCTCGTGGATCGTACCTCCCCACAAAAATCACTTTTGGTCCTCCAAAAGTATGGAGGGAAACTTGAATATCCGCAACCACCTTCTAGGAAGATTTTTACACTCTACAATGCACTTCCCTGCTCCTTTATATGCATAAAAAATGTTTATGAAAAGGCCACACCCTTCTTCTCCTTCACCTTTTTACTTCGATATGAGGATGTCGATGCCAACACTTGCACCAATGCAAATCTACAGTTAATTCCCTGATCTACATAACAAATGTCTCTGAAAGAATGCACCCTTCTTCTCCTTCATCTTTTTACTTAGAAATGAGGATGTTGATGCAAACACTTGCATCAATGAAAATATGTAGCCAATTCCCTTATATACATAACAAATGTCTCTGAAAGACTGCACCCTTCTTCTCCTTCATATTTGTACTTCGGAATGAGGATGTCGATGCCGACACTTACATCAATGAAAATATGTAACTGATCGTACATGATCACAATTTCAAAGCAATACCACACTTGCCACGAGTTTACAAAACACTCATGGTCAAGTTTATAATGATTGTCAAAACAGGCCTAGGCAGAACAATGTCTCTCACTCAATAGTGGCTACAAGACCGATTACAATGACTCCAACAAAATGCCTCTCACTCTAATCATCACTTTTGAGAGTGGCTATTTACAACCCTTTACATCAAGTCCATTAAGGTGAATACCCCAAATGTGCATTAGTGGTCAACTCTATGGTTTTTAAACCCCCCATTACAAACATGTGCAACATAATAAATAAGGCAATGCCATCATCATCATACTCACCTCGCAATTCTGATACTTTTGATTGTAAACATAATTACTTTCTATCGAAGTGTCAAAATTCCCTCATCATCATCGCACCACCTTGGTTTGTGTACAAAGGCTCAAACGATGAATTTTCTGCAACGATTCAAATATTGCTACCTCACTACAGCACTTAAATATCACCTAAATCTGCAATATACATTCATTATTTTGTAATTTCCAAACAGAGTCAAAAACCATCAATTCATAAAACTTACATTGGTTTTCGTACCAAGGTGCTCAAATTGTTGCTCAAATATCAATAGACACAGCACCAGTAGGTCCATCTCATCATTCTGCAACTTTTGACTATAAAATCGACATGTTTCATCAGTTGCAGCTCTACCTCGAAGTTCATGCCATGCATTAATGACAAAAGTGGGCTTCTGCCATGAGCCCAAAAATCCACATCTCGAATCCAAATTCTTACTGCACCAGTGGATTCATGGTGAAAAATCGTGCAAAAATTACTACACTTTCATCAAATTATGTCACAGTCACTTCTAGACCCCCCTAGGCTCTCTACCTCAAAAAATGTGCCATGCATTAATGAAAAAAATGGGCTTCCATCATGAACCCTGAAAATATATTGCTTGGATCAAAATTATGACTACAACACTGAATAAGTGGTGAAAAATCGTACAAAAATTATTATACTTTCATTCAATTATGTCACTGTGACTTATGGACCCCCATGGGCTCTCTACCTCGATTTGCATGCCACATAGTGATTAATTTCATAAATAAATAGTCATGTGCCTCAAAATGTGTGCACCTACTTGGGAAAATTCAGGTTATCATGTGGCAACCTATGATTGGCCCACGTGGTGCTTAGTCAATTGTATGGTTAGTGCCCCATCAATGTACGGCTAGTGCCACATCATCAGCCTGTGTCATTTCCATGTCATCATACATCATGCCAAGTCATCATCCTACGTCAATGCCAAGTCACTTTATGACCTGCCACGTCATCAGCCTATGTCAACACCACGTCACTATATGGCCTGCCACGTTATGTTGATGTCATCCATCGTACTATCTAGTCAGCCACCATGTCATGTTGATGTCATCATCTATACTACCACATCAGCACCCAGTCAACATGCCATGTCATGCTGACATCATCATCTATACTGCCATGTCAGTCGCCATGTCATGCTAACTTCTTCATTTGTATTTCCACGTCAACATCTTAGTCAATGTCACATCAACGTCGTACTGCCACGTCAACTGACATGTCATCTTTGTACTACCATGTCATCTATTTACTACCAATTGTACATGCTACTTCAGTTGTTGCATCAACATCTATATTACTACGTGGTGTCCATATGGCTGTCACGTGGCACATTTTTACTGGTCCACATGAACCCATGAAAGTGGCAAAAACAGGTGACACATGGAAGCCTGTGATGTTGTCATATCAACCTATTGATGTTAGAAGTATGCATGTCTCTTTGCAGTGCTGCCAATTCATCATGTTGATGTTAGCATTGTATGGATTTCGCTAGTTTCGTCTGTTTTCTAAAAACTTCAGATGGCCATAACTGTGTTATCGAGACTCTGTTTGATGAGCCATTTGTGTTGTTGGAAAGATCTCGTCAAGCTCTTCGACCTGGTGTTTTTTTTTCCGAATTATAGGGAATTTATTTTTGAGGTATTTTGGAGCCTCATGGCTCGGTTACTGAAATAGGTGACCCAATTCCTGTTCAATAGGACTTCTTATCTTTGCATTCGCTACTTGGATGCATTGGTTGATTTCTTCAATCTTTTTTATGCTTTTCCCATCTTGTCTTCAACACCTGCAATCCTTGTCAATCATGCTCTAATACCACTTGATCTGAAATCAAAGTGACACTGATACCAATCTCGTTTTGGTTCTATGTCACTTAATAAAGGTCATATTTACAATTTTGGATCTATTGAACTTGATTGCATCAAAGGTGAAAAGATGTACTTATGAAGGATTGAATCTAACTTGAATATTAACTTTGTGAATGTGTTATTAATCTCATATATCATCACTTAATGCATTTGATGAACATGATAGCGGAAATAACATGTATAATAAAACATGAGACAAGAAATTCACACATGAGGCAAGAGATCATCGAGTTGTTAATGGTTTTCACTAGGACCTTCTGGCTACGTCTCTGGGCTCATAAAATCCATGAGTTGTTTTATTCTCTTCTTCAAAGATACTCTCCTTTACAATGCAAAGGGTTGAATTCCCACATCAACAAGTGGCAGTAGAATTCCCATGCAACAGGTGGAAGTATAGAAGAGATACTCTCATGCAAAATGCAAAAAACTAGATTCTCAAAAGCATGTGGCCATGTCTCTCCTACAAAGAGACGATCTCCTCTGATTGTACAAGGCTAGATCTCTAACAATCATGTGGCAATGCCTCTCCTACAAAGAGACAATCTCCTCTGACAAAGGATGATCTCTCATAAGCATGTGGTATAAAAATAGACTCTCTCATCACCTCCATAAAGGGACCCCTCAAGGGGTGATCCACTAGGGGATGAAACCCCAAACCTTACATAAGGAGTTTATATAGTTTTCCTTAACTCCATAACTCAAGGAAACAAGATCCATAAGTTTAGGATCTAATAACCACTCAAGGGAAAAAATGAGAAAGTGTCTCAACCAACTCATGGGACCCTTAACTTCCTCCTTCAGACTAGGAAACCAATTTCCCCTTAAAATTAGTAAACTAATTTATGAGTTGGATTCTCAAAACTAATTTCTTTTTTTACAATTAAATGAATAATATTTCAATCATTAATCATTTTTACAATGTGCATGACTAATACATGAGTTTTCATACTCACTTTAAGTATTAATCATTTTCATAGATTATTTTAGGGGCTAAATTTAGTAAATGGGCTAATTTTTCATGGTTTTTCCCAAAAAAGATTAGCTAATTTTGATTTTTTCTAAAAATGATTCGCCCAAATTCCTTAAACTAAAATTATTTAACCTTAAAAATCACCAAATATTTATAGMAACTATATAAAATCCTTAGAAATTTGAATATTTTTACAAAACTATGGCCAAATGTTTTACGTTAAAATGTTTTACCTAATCATATTAAAAAATTACTGTAACACCATATAATTTCCACGYTTAAATGATTAACCTTTARGATTACCATGTTTCATATTAAATGMCCACTAMCTGAACGTTTAAATGCCCACTAMCTGAGCGTTTCWTTTTCTGTATGAGAGTGAAGCGTTTCATCCCCAGCCCRGGTCATGAAACATTGACSCAGCTGCTTTCCCAATTTAATGAGACTGTCAATATTTCAATGATAGGAAATGCCTGTTAAGTTTTTTCYGTGGTAAACCCCAACCTCAATTCGATCAGGTAAGCAAAATACATTATCTGGTTCTTCTTCTTAGTTTGCAATTCCAGGAATATCGAATARATGTGYTTATGAAGTTTGGAAGTTTAATCACCTTAATCATATTGGAAATTTTCTAGAGGGTTTTGCAGTGTGGGAATGTGTCTCTGTGTTGTACTGTGTTGCTTCTGTATCCATGCCTTATACAGCTTAAGATAGGGATATCGTAATTCATTAGCATGTGGGGAATGTGTCTATGTGCATGAAGATGGAGATATCATTAGCATGAAGATTTTTTTAATTCCCAATTCCTTTTCATAGACTTTGGTTGTGGTTTTCAGGTGAAATATGTGTCGTCTGTCCTGTGGTGGCTTATCCATATGCAAGACGATAACGTATTGGTAGATGCATGCTGGGCTCTATCATATCTTTCTTTTGGCTCCATTTGAAAATTTAGGCGAGGGTTTAAGTTATCTATCTATATAATGTATATGATTCCAGTATCATAAATTTTACCATTTATCTGCGGCTAATATGAATTTATATTATTTATTTGTAATCATGATTTTTTTATATAAAGTTCTTCTGTATTAATGGAAATTTGTTTTTTTTGTGTGTTTTAGGCCTACTTCACTATTTGTTGTTCTTTCTGCTTTACAAACAGTGGGTAATATTGCCACTGGCCATGATATGCAGACCCAGGTTTTATTGCACACGTTTTTCATACTTTTTCAAAAAAAATTACATGATATAATATATTGGATGGCCTTCATTTTCTGCATGAACGTGAAGCGTTTCATCCCGTCTTCTCCGTCTTCGTCTTCTTGGGTTCCCAGAAATATCAAGCTCGAAGCAGAAGGCGTAGAAAAGCATTCCTCTAACTGTGCAGCCCCAGGCACCCCGTCTGTCGAGACCACAATGTTACATTAGCTATTATAATCTTTAGACGTTTATCAGTCATAATTTATGTGACTATGCTAGTTATTTTTTTCCATATTTTAATGATCTTCTCCATGGTATGCAAAATAATAATTCCTCGTGTGAGATCTTCATGGATCATAACCCTAGCATGCTCAACGCTCGCTCCTCGACCTCGTCGCTCTCAATCCGTCTGAATCTCGATCTACCTACACGCGTGAAATTATTCGTGTGGCTCTCTCTGTTCAGTAGCTCTTATATTGCTCAATACTTGAAAACCTAAGTTGGAATCCTTAGATATCTGGTATCATTTTACTTGATCAAATAAATAAATCAACTGCACAGCGGCAACATATCAGTGGATTTACATTTGATTTGAAACTTATATATTTCTTCCCGCGACGATTCATTGGGTTATATGCTTCAAATCTGAGGGAACGACCACACAAGGAAGGACTGGCACAAATAAGACGAACCGACCGAGCACTCCTTCTCAACGCTCGTATGCAGCAGTGACATGGTCGATATATCCATCATAGTCGGGGACTAGTAAGACCATCACGTGATTTCATCTTTGAATTTTAGCAAGTTCAGAATTGTGTTTGTCATTTATATCAAGGGATAAGAGTCGGTGGGTATCTTGAATCCCCAAAACTGATAATTATTATTTGTTATGTGCCTGATGAGTAAAGGCGCTATCCAGCAAGAGAATTAGGATTTTAAAAGGGAGTATAGCACCATTGGTATACTTTTCATGGTTACGCCTTCTCAAGCTGAGAGCATAGAGATCTGTTGAGAGAGAAGTCATTTCGAGCATAAGTTGTTTAATTTTGTAGGAATTTCATCTTAGAATTCGAACATTGTTGCACAGGAGCTCATTGAATTTGCTATTGAGAATATATATGGTGTGGGACCATTTTCCAAAATCTGAAGTGTGTGTAGAGGATGATGCCCTATTGTACTTTGCTATTGTTCTTAAGTATCTCGGTGGCGAGGTTTTGGAACTTGTTGCTCCAAACAACAAGAATAACAGAACCACTTTATGCATAAGATCTGAGTGGAATATTGTTTAAACTTTATGGGAATGGTCTTTTAAAACCTTTGAAACTAGAATTGCATCTTCTCACCTTTCATCTTTCAACTGATATTATTATGCTCACCTAGTCACAGAATCGACAAGAAATATTTGAAAAAGCATAATGGGAAAAGATTAGATTGGTTGCGAGACTTTTGGTCGTTGCATTGATGACATTGTGATCACTGTGGGAAGATACACCATCCCCGTCTCCTTCTGGTTTGTTTCTAAACAACACAACTAGCTGTGTCATTGGAGATCAACTCTACGGAACAGTTCAACTTCAGAAACAAGGTATATTTGCAAATAGTTGTTTTATAAGTTTTTTTGTGTTTTTTTGTAAATGGGTGCATTTTTTGTGGAAGCTTACACCCTTCATTTGTTGAATCTGCGTAGTTGAGTTTTTATTGTAAAGTTTGAGTGGAGTTGCAAGAAACCACTTAGTTGAGTTTTCATTGTAAAGTTTGAGTAGAGTTGCAAGAAACCCTGAAGTTTAGTTTTGTCTTTAAATGGCTAGAATTGCAAAACTGTTAGATATTTTGAACACTTTAATAGTGTCCTCTGTGGATAATACAATTACCATTGACAAAATTGTAACATGCCTGCAAGTGAAAGAAGCACTGCTGCAAAATCAGACTCATCTTCTTCACTATGCACTTGAAAGACAGGATCTTCGACAACATTTTGAACCCGTCCTTGTTTAGAACCCTATATTCAAAGATGATGAAGTTGATTATGATTCGGGCCAATAGCCAGTGAGCCATTCAATGAGGTAACTTCATATTCAAGTAGAACTCAACTTCCTCTTTCCAAGTGGATCATCAGACATTGGGAAGAGATCATGCAGAAAAAGGATGTCACATTTCATAATCTAGATTACACCAAACCAATCCAGTTCCAAAGTGTTAGAATGCTCCAAGATAGTTCAGATTTCAAGAGCAGATTCTGATATGCCAACATTGTCAGCGAGTTGGTAGTGTTGAAGATCAATGTTTTGATTTTCATCCTTGCGAGCATTGTGGATAGCACAATCATCCTTTATATAAGTGTTTCAAACGCAAGACAACTACAAGAGTAAAGAACCACTATGGGTGGATTCCTTCTTAGTGATGGTCATCAATAGTCAAGATGGTCATACCGACGAATCCAATCTTGAATATTGAGTCATCTTGTAGTGGAAAAATTTTTGTCTTCTCACCTTGTCCCTGACAGGGGGGGACAACATCAGTGATTGACAATCAGGCTTCCATTTTCGAAGTCTTATCAATCGAGCAGTAAAAAACAAGCGTGATTGGTTTGTGGTTTTTCTTAAACCACCACTTAGCAGAAGACCTGCAGTTTTTGCTAGACAATGGTTTGTGGTTTTCTTTAAAAGTCCACTTGGTAGAAGACATTCAACTTCTACCAAAGAACAGTTTATGGTCATCTTTAAACCAACATCGAGAGCACTTCCAATTAGTAGAAGACATCATCAGCTTCGAGCTTCAAGCTTCTAGCTAATTTAGAAAATGTTTAGAGAACCACTGAGCCTAGATCAGGGTTCTAGAGTTTGTGTTCATCCTTAAACCACCATCACCATTTAGTAGAATACATTAGCTTCTGCTAGCCACTCAGTTTGTGTTCATTCCAAAACCACCAGATTCAGAGAGCACATTCAGCCATCAGCAGTTGCACACTTCCATATTTCAATTGTCCACTTTCATATATAAGTTCTCACCTTGGACTCATATACACCCCTTCAGATTAAGGGGGGGAATGTTCAAGTTATTATCTTCAAGGAATGTGAAGATTCAAGATTATAACAGATGTCGGGAGTCCAAGAGATGCATTGGAATATGATATCAATATGTGTAGTCTAACAAAAATGATATCAATAATTTGAGATTCCTACCTATTAAATTCTATGAGGTTGGATCATAAGCTGGATAATGTCGTTAATAACTTGATATTCCCCCTTATATTTTTTTGTAAAGATGACTCGTAACCAAAATAATAAAATTTATTAATAATTCAATATCCACCGTAATTAGTTTCTATGAAACTACCTCATCACCATGATAATAATTTATCAATTTCTATGAGGTTTCCCCTATCAATTTTTATGGGGTTGAATCATAACCAAGATATAAATACCAATTTCTATGAGGCTACTCATAACTAAGATAATTACATTAATAAGTTGAAATTCCTCTCTATTAATTTATATGAAGATATCTCATAACTAGGAAAATGACTTAATAACTTGATTAAATAACTAGGATAGTTACATTAATAAGTTGAGATCCATCTCTATTAGTTTATATGAGGATTTCTCATAACTAGGAAAATAACATTAATAACTTGATTGAAGATTTATTTTCAATCAAGAATTTGTTGAGGACTTATTAGTTCAAGTGGGATGATTTGATTTTTTCTTTAAATTTAATAGTTTTAATTAATCATTTAAGAATGATAATACCACATTCTTTCATTTTCTAAACTTTTTATTTTCTAAATTTTAGTTAAAAAATAAAGACAATATAAATCTTTTGTATCATTTTTCTTCCATTTTAAATTATATATTAAATATTTTTTTAAGTTTCTTTTCTTACCTATATACATTATATAATTTATAATTTAAAACATGTAAATTATATAAATTAAAATGTGAATAATAAAAATCATATAAACCATATACTCCCATGGGTGGACATAGCTCCTTAACGGGTTGTCATGGCTTCCATGGAAGGCAACACCCCCATCTCCCATTCTTTATATATATGTAAACATGGGAAATTGCCATGGCTTCCATTGCAGGCAACACCCCCATCTCCCATTCTTTATATATATGTAAACATTTTCCATGGAAGGCAACACCCCCATTTCCCATTCTTTATATATGTATGTAAACATTTTCTATTGGTAAAAAATATGTAAACATTTCCCACTTCAATGCTTCTAAATAGTGATTTCTCAAGCCAAAAGCTAGTCCAATTACAAACAAACTAACAATATATATAACTTTTGTTTTGAAAAGAAAATTATACTTTTATTATCTATTACTAAATTAAAAATATATATAAACATGGAATTTGTTTTACTCTTACAACAATATTGTCTCTCTTTTATAGATGCATGGATGGAATTTGTTTTACCCATAAAATAATTGGAATTTGTTTTACTCTTACAACAATATTGTCTCTCTTTTATAGATGCATGGATGGAATTTGTTTTACCCATAAAATAATATCGTATCTCTTTTGTAGGGGCATGGAAGTTGTGTATATTTTCATTATTATCTTATTATAGATGCATGGATGGAATTTGTTTTACCCATAAAACAATACTATATCTCTTTTTGTAGGGTCATGGAAGTTGTGTATATTTTCATTATTATCTTAGTTAGATAGAGGTATAATACTCTAACTCTTTTTTCTTTTGTTGTAAGAGTGTTCACATTCCACTACTTAAAATGTATATTTTCATTATGATAGAGGTGTAATACTCTCTTTTGTCTTTTGTTATAAGAGTGTTCACACTCCACTATTTAAAGTAATAATTTAGGAATTTTTATAGGATGTATTTTGTTGAAATAATGAAGAACTAGATCTCTATATATTGTAGACTTAAATTCCATTGTTTTGTTATTTCACTTCTTTCTTCTAGTTAGACTAGACTTCACCGCTATATGAGAGCTTATTTTATTTCTACGTGTTTGAAGCTCTTCAAATTGTTCAAATTGTAGAAGAATATAAAGTATAGTGCTTAAATAGATTGGCTTAGTAACATAAAAATGACTTTTTTAATACCAAAGGATTTTATAGTGTGTTACAACCACATGGATAAAAGATGTAATATTGAGTAATATTTTAGTGTTTGTTAATTAATAATAAGACGAAGATTACAATTTTATTAATAAAAAAAGTTTTTTAATTAATGTAATAACTAATAAATATAAGATATTAAAGATAAAACTAAAAAAATACGATTTAACAATATAAATATAAATTTCAGTAATGAAATTAACAATTTACAACTATAAAAATCAACATAATGCAATTTAATAATTTATTAATGAAATAACAATTTCAATCAACAAAAAAATACTATTTAATAATTTATTAATAAAATAACAATTTCAATCAACAAAAATAATATATTATTCAATAACTTATATAAAAATAATTTATAATTCAATTACTTATTTAAAGGAAATCATTAATTAATATAATAATTAATAAATATAAGATATTAAAGATAAACTAAAAAATACAATTTAACAATATAAATATAAATTTCAGTAATGAAATTAACAATTTACAACTATAAAAATCAGCATAATGCAATTTAATAATTTATTAATGAAATAACGATTTCAATCAACAAAAAGAATATACAATTCAATGACTTATACAAAAATAATTTATAGTTCAATTACTTATTTAAAGGAAATCACATTTCTTAAATTACATTTCCATTCTATATAACAAAACTTTTGAGCATGGTGTAGGTATACTTGTAACTTAAGTTGTTAAATTACATTTCCATTCTATATAACAAAACTTTTGAGCATGGTGTAGGTATACTTGTAACTTAAGTTGAAAAGGACATATAATAATGGGGGAATGCAATCATAATTTAACAAGAAATAACCAACTACCAATAATGAATTGGACAAAAAAAACCAATAATGAATTGGATAAAAAAATTGGTGAACAAAACTCTCCACTCAATCAATTTTTTTAATCAAAGATTGAAAATCCTTAATCTCTTAATCAACAAGTGAAAATAGCAGTAAAGTTGCTTATATTTCTCTTGAAAATGTTTTAATATAATAGTTTTATATAGTTCAAAATATTTTATTTTATTTTTACTGGGGGAATCGACAACTCGCGCGGTTCTCGTACTTGCGTGACACGGGGTCGATCCCCGTCGGTTATCACTATAACCCCAGGTAACATGAGACTTCATTTTACAAATTTCCTTTCATTTACACGGCACTTGCCAATCCATCTACACTAGTGCGGGCTATATAGTTCAAAATATAGTTCAAAGGTAAAAGTCTAATTAAATATTTGTAATTATATATCTATATATATAAGCATTCATATTTATTGAATAAGTTATATATAAATTTGATATGTCTGGAAAAAAAAATTCATTTTCATGTCATATATTTAAAGGTAAATGCATCTTTTATATGTAGCCTTTTACAAGACTAAAAAAAATCATTTTCATGCTGTATGTCCAAAGTTAAATGCATCTTTTTATATGTATCCTCTTACAAGCTAAAAAAGAGAGAGACTTTTGATTTTAACTTGTATTTGAACGAAAATTTAAAGTAGCAATGAGAGTGTTGTTATCAAAAGGCATCAGCGAATTGCTTGTTCGGATCAAAAAGTTCTGTTCTTAGAATCTCTCCACTTCTCTACTTTGAGCTATTGATCGATCCTTGTGCATGGACTTGGTTGGGTTCCTGGTTTGACGAGTTGGGTGATTGTTCATTTAGCTAGCGCATTGTTCTGATTGTTAGCTCATTACCATAGCAATAACATGTTTTCCCACTCCACTCCACTCTATCTCCCTATCAATAGTCAATAGAATGAGTCAATGCTCTCTCCCTCAACTCCCTCATGTCGAAGGAAACCTTCTTGTATGAAGAATCAAAACCGCCCAGCCCACTCTCACTTCTAAAAGCAATTTGACCCTGCTACAGGTAGGTATGAATCTATTGTGGTATGTTAATACAAAATGAAGATAACTGGAAAAATTTTACAAATGGTTTCAAATTCAGTCACAAACGTTATTCATCATTTTACTAACCACATGTTGGTTCTCTAAAATAAATTTCAATTAATCTATATTGCAACGCTTTATTGTACAATCAGTAAAATTCAAAATTGGATCTAATTTCTTTATTAGAGACTTACAAGCAGATATTTTGGAGCTACATATCCCGGTCCCTATTGGATCAATATTTGTATTATGAGCACACTCTGCACATAAATAAGCATGCTTGAAACAATGATTGGGAGCACATTCTGCACATAAATCAGCATTCAGCAACAATGATGGGAAGGAAAATGGTGGTGGTTGGAGGAAAATCCTCTCATGGACTATTGGATTATGTTCAGACTGCATTTCTTCTACAAGCACCGACACATGATATCATATTGTACGTATGCAGTTATGCTTATGATCGTAGGTTTGGATGTTTTATTGTTATGATCCTATTTCAAGCTTGTAACACGTTATCAAATCCGAACATTAATTAACCTATGCATATACAGGTGCTACACAATGCCAAGTCAACAATTCCCTACATGCAAAAGGAACAATTTGGTAGGTGTCACTGGGCATATAAATCCTTATTTGCCTACTATTTGTTATTTGAAAAAACTATTTAAAGTTCTCTTTGTGTACTTTAATTCTATACCATAGTAAACCTTGCATGTTTCATTACAGAAAGGTCTTTTTTTTCGAAGTGTCCTGCCCACACCATAGCAAACATGAATCTTTTAAGCATGCAGCATTTCATTTTAAAATAAATTATGGCAACGGATATCAAATGAGCCCAAAATGTGTAAATTGTTAATGCAGGTTTGAATTTTGTAATATTCAACGACACTATATCCAAGACAAAACCAAGATGGGCATTGAAATTATGGTCTTTGGATATTATTGTTTTTAGTCAAAAACAAGATGGGCATTGAAATTATGGTTTGTTTGTTTTTTTTGTTTTTTTATATTATTGTTATTTAAAATAACTAATAGTCAAAACCAAGATGGACATTGAAATTATGGTTTTTGGATATTATTGTTCTTTAAAATAATTAATAATCAAAATCAAAATGGGCATTGAAATTATGGTCTTTGGATATTATTGTTCTTTAAAATAACTAATAATGTTATTGAATAAAATTCCAGTAAAACAACCTTATTTGATGGACAAACAATCAACCCCTACAAGGCCTCCCAAACCAACCTTATCCACTCTCACATGTGCCACAGTTTTCCATTATATAAATGGAGTAATGATATTTATAAATAATAATGATCTAATCTCAAATTTAAGACTGATTTGACCAGACTTAAATTGACATATGACATTTCTTTATTTGTATTAAAAATTAATCTCTCAACTGAATCATTTAACTGCTTAGTAAAATATATCAGAATAAATAGCCTTAGAAAGACATGAGAATCACCTTTAATGAAAGAATTTGAAGTGTTTCTTGCAATATGAAGAGTTGCAAAGAGAACATGACATATGTGACAACCAGGATATACAATTATTCATAGCAATATTGTTAATGTAAGTAGTATTCTTAAAGCTTCGTAATAGACCAACCTGTAATTTCATCCCAAGGCATCCAGAATCACAGAGCTAACATCCAAATTGGGAACTTCTTGAAGTCCTATAACGTAAAACTCAAAGCTTTCTCCTTTTCTACCTAGAATCTTATGGAGCTCATGACATGCAAGATGTGATTGTTGTACAGTGAGATCGATCAAAAAGGTTGCAATTCTTTAAGTAAAGCTATTAGTTTTCACAGAAATTTTAAAATTAACCATGATTTTATCTCTTCTTTAGGTGGAATACATCCCATATTTATACACTGCTTGCTTATTATATCCTAATGGTGTTACTAGCTCTAACAATAGTTCCCACAGTAATTTAATAAATCTACGAACATATATCGATATTAATTTAATAAATCTACAACAGGTATGGTTATTAATTTCACGAACCTACGAACATTGTACGTTGTTGCATAAGCAAAATATAGACTTGATTGAATCGAACGTACAAGTAGCGAAGGTTGCAGTTGATTTAATCTCCTAGGGGTCGTGTTTTGTTTCTTACAGTCATGAATCGAATTCGAAGTACGATAACTCAAAAAGTCGTTGTAAATAATTTAATGTAATAACATTTGGTATACTCGTCTTCTCCTTAGCGTTATGTCGTGCAATCCCTTCCACTGAGGTTTCTCGTGGAAGGTTTTCGTCGTGGATTATTTCACATTATAATTTTTAGTTACTAGTTAAGGTTTATTTAGCATTAAATTTTGTGGTTATTGAGCCAGCAAAGCACTACGATTCATAGCATAGGAAAGGACGATTCGCATAAGCAGAATACATCCACTACCCATTGCAAAAACCAAGAGTCACCTCGAAAAAATACCTCTGTGCCGAGTGCTTTTTAGTAATGTCGCTACTTCTATCCAATAAAAATAAAAATAAGCCATAAAAATAGGAATGTCGCTACTTCTATTCAATAAAAAAATAAGCATTTCTGAAATTTAAAAAATTACAAAAATATTTTCTCTTTCAACTTCCATCCCATTAGGAAAAAAACAATTTTTTAATTTATAAATTTATTAAAAAAAAAAAAATCAAAAAATTAAAATTCATAAACATCCCAAAACATAATAAAAAAAAACTTTAAAATATATATAAAATTCAAACTTATTTGACCACTAATCGAAAACAATATAACTTTCCTTTCGGCGGGTATAATATGATTCCATAATTACCTCACCTTATAACTCCATGTCTATATGGCACTCACAACTCTCTTAAGACCAACATTAACCAATAGGAGGGAACCCCAACCAACTCTCGCCCATCCCTAAGAATCACACTCTAGGCACATAGTTAAAACAAAAAATATTAATTTATTTACACGAAGACCTCCACTGGTCATCCCATATGCATGACCATACAACTAATCCAATTTTGTTAACATAATTAAATTTATGCATGATCACACAACTAATTCAATTTTGTTAACATAACTAAAATTTAATTAAGCTAAAAAAATATCATTTTATTTGCACGAAGACCTTCATTGGTCATTCCATATGCATGCCCATGCAACTAATCCAATTTTGTTAACATAATTAATATTTAATTTTAATTAAATTATGACATTAATTTTTTTTGGTAAGCTGTCAAGACCACCAAATTATAGTAATAAAAATATAGTACAACAGTTAGGAATCATTTGGAAAAGTGGATTTAGAAAAATGATAAACATATATCAACCACTTTTATTTATTTTTTAAAGATTAAAACTTACACCAATTAATATAGAAGTGAACATTTTGTTTTTATAAATGCTATCATATTATTTTAATAGATAATCAAACAAACACCAATTAGTGATGTCAACTAATTACGTCGAAAGGCTACATCTATTGATAATGGACACATTTAATATGTTTTTAGTACTTAATCAGTTTTGTATGGACAAGATTAAATATTATTGGAATATTCTTAGTCGTCCCAATAAATCAATGGTTGTGATTTCAACCACTAACTTCCTCACTGTTATAAAGACATGGGTTTACATGTTTATTTTTTTACTTTTACTTAATCATATTTAAAATTTACTAAGATGGCTAGCTGATTGCCACCTCTGAGTGAACGTTTCATTTTCTAAAAAAACCAAATTTACCAGCCATGATTCTGCGATTATTTAATGCCTAGAACTTGGTTCTTTCAACGTTCACCAACCACGAGTAACTTATTGCTGTACTAGTTAAACACATAGTTCCTTTATCTTCAAGTCAATGCCAAATTTGAAGGAAAAACCGCTCTCCACAAATTTCTTCGACAAGGGGTTTAGTTTTGATACTCACTGTGTCGTGACATTATATTTAGGGTTAGGATAAGTTTTATATAAAAAATGTAAATTTAAATAAATCTAAATGATAAAAATTGATAATGCTTAGTGCATCCACATTTATATATATAATGCATTAATGTGTTAAAATATTTTACTCAATTTTAAATTAACTCGGATAATAAAACTTAGATTAAAAAAATTACCTGGATTACCTGAACATTACCAGTCCACAGGTCGGCATATATGAAATGTTAAGTCCCCTCTCTCGGATTACCTGAACGTTACCAATCCACATGTCTGCGTATACGAAATTTTAACTGGAAAGGAAACGACTCTACACCTGGTAAGGAATGGTAAAGGAGGGGAAGCAGGAGGACGTCCCATTCATCCTAGCGTATATGAAATTTTAACTAGAAAGGACACGAGGCTACACTGGTAAAGAACGGTAAAGAAGGGGAAGCAGGACGACTTCCCATTCACGCCACCCATAAACAGTTGGGCCCCACTCACCCACTAAGATTGGTAAAAACCTAAGTGTAGTAAAAAACAATTAGGTGTCCCAATCAAGAGTAGTCAAAAACCTAGGAGCAGTAAAAAAAACCTAAACCTAAGCATTCGTCATTATTATGTTAATCAATGTTTTTAACGACAAACAGATATGTTTTTCATACAAGGAAGATACAAGGAAGTTAATGTTTGAAATCATAGTCTTTCATTTACTCTGAAGACTAATAATATTATGAGCATATCAAATCTTGTCCATTAAAAACCCATCTATGATTAAAATCCTATCAATTCTGGCCATTTTCAATAGGTGTCAAAGTAATTAACAAAAATATATTGCAATAGTCAAGCAGTTGGTCTAAGATTATATATGTAATTGTTTTTCAGAAGTTTTCATATTGCTTCCACTATCTATAACATATATAGGCATTAATTACAAGATTACAAAAATAAAGAGGTCAGGCCATTGTTGCTATGAGGCAAGGCCATTGTTGCATTGTCTAAGGATGAGGATATTTTTATGGCTTAGCCCAAAATATAAAAATAAAAAAGTTGAAGTACCCATTAAATCTAGACAGGAGGAGGAGGCATAGATGCCTCAGGAACCTAAAGTTGGTCATCCTGGGGATTGCCAACCATGCGCTTGGCAAGGAGGGAAATCTTTTGATCGATGATAATGATATTCAATTGTAGGTATTCCATTTGTAGTTGTATCTCGCTATAAGTTATGCTTCAACCTGTCATAATTTTCCCCATAAGAGTCTTCACATTCCAATAAAGATCAATGGTTCGATGATATTCGATTTCCCTAGAGCGAGACAAGACAGTGTCTAGAATCCAACCAGTTAATTTTTAATCCACATCCTCATCCCTGGTGAGGGTTCTATTTAGTCTCACTCCTACCATGCATAGCTCCAATTCTACTATGATTTCAAGAGGAGTCTGTGAGTGGAAGCTTCCAACTGCAAACATGGTATCTTATTGGGCATGGGGAGTCCGTAGTTAGCAACAATACATGTTTCAAAACGTTTCAATTTCAATTCTAAAAAGCAAAGAAGTTTTTATTAATGATATTTTTTCTTAATGTGGGGTTGGTTTTAACAACAATAATTTTTAAGGAAAGGACTTCAAACAAATTGTAATTTTAACTCCAGGAAAAGGATGCTACTATAGCACCACTTTTCTATTTAGGGGCTATGTTAAATATTTTGGTTGCAATAGTACTAGTTGTTAACATTGATGTGGATTCAAAAATATTGCAATTTTAAACATGAAAAAAGAAAGAAGTAAAGAAAGAGTACTATTGGTAGCCACATTTTAATTTCACAGTTTATTTTAATGTTATGTTTGCGATCATACTAGTTTTCAAGTCCATGGTTTCAAGCAACTTGTAATTTTAATCTCCCCAAATAAAAAATAACGCTATTGATAGCAACACTTTTTTATTTTCAGGTTCATTTAAGGTTTTTTTGTTAGAAACATTACAAATTTTTAAGGCTATGGTTGCAAAAAGTTGTATTTTTAAACCCTAAAAAAAAAGTAATCATGTTCTTTCAAATATAGGTAAAAACAACAACTAAATACAACCTCTAAAAAATATAACTCTAGAGAGTTCTCACCAAGTAAATAACTATACTAAAATCAAAGCATTAGTTATAACATGTATTATTTCATTTCCATGTTATGACCATAATGTAACCAACACAAAATTACATGTTATCAATTACATCATAAGTACCATAACATCATCATCTCATGGTTAATGCATAGTAGCTAAAAAGTGCCAACACGAATGTAATTTATTTAAAACGTGTTTATTCTTATTTCATTATAGGCCTACATAATCATAATTCATCCAAGTGTAAGAATGAATCTTACATGTTCCATTCATCGGGATATATGTGTTATGTAATAGTAGACAAAAACTATTGTCAACGCATCATATTAATGACTTCCAAAGCATGATGATCAACCCATAGCATAATAAGCATGGAAACATGACAACTGATGATGCATAAGTACATGAGAAAATGAGAAATATAGATCACATATGATGAATGGTAAAATACCATACCAATAAAGCACTCAATGGTAAAATACCATACCAATAAAGCACTCTACAATCTAGATTCGTTCATATTAAGTTCACTATTGTTATTTGACTATGCAAAAGATGACGCCCTACAATTTGCCCAATTTTTCACACAATTATTTATTAGTAAAAGCTAATAGGAATCCATCCTACATCAACACTACCCCAATACCTTTTCCATGTGCATCACATTCTATGGTGAGAGCCTTACTAAAATACCACATTACTAAGATTGGAGGAGTACACATAGCCTCCTTTAAGGCACGAAAGGAATGCCCAACAACATCATTCCATATGAATAAATTATGTTTTATTAAGAGTGTTAATGGGGCCTCAATTCTATCCTAGTTTTACATGATTTTTTTTTATAGTATCCCAAAAGGGAAACAAACCCACAAACTTTTGAGTGTTTTTTAATGGATCCATTTTTTCATTGGCTTTTTCTTACTAGTCAAAGAACACCCCTTCTTGACTTATAATGTGAACTAAATATTCCAATTTAGGAGTGCGATAAAATTTCATTTGGAACATTTGAAGAACAAGTGGTTAACCCTAAATAAATGGAATTTTTTATCCACATGTACCACATGTGTCTCCCAAGTTTTGTTGTATATAAAAATATTATTAAAGAATATTAGCATAAATTGAAAAAGGGATGAAATATCTTATTCATGAGATTCTAAATATAAAGAGAATTGCAAAAATAAAAAGGCATTACAAGAAAATCAAAATGTCCTTCACATGTGTTGAATGCAGTCTTAGGAATATCTATTTCATTTATCTAAATTTGGTGATAATGAGAATGAATATCAAGCTTATTGTATCACTATGCATGATGAAGCTCATCTAAGAGGTCATCAACGATGGGAATTTGAACTTTCACTTTGAACATTAGTTTATTAAGAGAATAAGTCTAAACAGATGTACCAATTACTTTTTTTTAAACCATGATGGTTGTGGGGAAGAGTAGCTAGTACTAGTATATATTTTTCCATCTCCCAATAATTCTTGAACAAAATTTTCAAATGCATTATTTTGTGAAAAACAATATCTATAAGAACAGACATTGGGAAATCAAAAACCATGAATTAGTGTGATTCCACGATCATGCTCCACATGTGAGGGTTATACCCCTTGGGGTGGTTTAAAGACCAATTGATGTTTTTCCAAAGTCCTCTATAAATTAGGATGACTTTTCTATGGTGTGTTATCTATAACTTGGATGGAACTGAATTAGGAAATAATGCTAGAGTGACCCCTCTTCAAGTGCTTTCCCATATAATGAGAGTTGATAATTTCAAGAGAACCTACCTAGAGACCTTTGAGAATGTATCGATGTCCTTCCTTATTGAATATTAGGTATAATTCTTTGAAATCAATGGTAATAGGGTCTAATGTTCACAACCATTTAGCTCCAAAAACTACATTAAAACCTCTCATTTCAATAGAAAACATGTTAGATTTTAGGAAATAGTCCCCCATTTAGAGTTTTGTATTTTATCTTACCACTCCATTTCAAAGGCTTTGACATAAATGTTCCACAACTTTATAAAGAGTTAAATTGTGGACCTTAAGTTATGTAAAAATATTCTAATGATGTTCCTCAAAGGGATGACATTTTTTTGTAAGAAAAGGGGGACATTTAGACATGGTAGTTTCCACCATTTAAGGGTTATTATCTTGTTGGGTGGCCTGGAAATAGGTAGCTTGTTGAGATATCTTGGCTTGTGCTTTGATCTCAACCTTGAGACCACTAATACAAAATTTATCAAAAATGGATTTTATCCATACCTTTTGTTTGGATCGCCAATCACTCAAATAAAGTAATAAAGTCTTCCACATTGTCAATTTAGCATAACTTGATGAGCATCTCCAAATGGTTAGACTAAATTTCAAATTGAATATAAAGAGCCTTCATAAATTGGTTGAAGAAAAGGACCCAAATATGACTTATTATACCATTACACCCATTACTAATGCTCCCCATCCAATTATAACACTCCCACATGAGTTTCAATTTCTCATCCTCAATACCATGGAGGGAAAATCAATGTTGAATCTCACTAGCCCAATTGGTTGGATCTTATTCATAAAACATATTCAAATCCACCTTGCAAAGTCTCTAAATTATATTAGTTTGTATGTCTTGAAAGAGTGGATAGGTACGAAAATCACCACCTATTGATGATTCACCACTAGTCGTCACCCCATGTCGAGCATTCTACGCATTTTTTTAATTTCTTTTATAGGACATGTTGATTTATATTTCCTCCATGGAGTTAATAATGGGTTGTACTTGTACGTGGATGTAAGAAATTTGACCTTCTATTTGTTCTATTTTAGAAATATAGCCTTTTATTTATTTTTAAATTTTAGAAATGTGATCTTTTATTATGTTGATTTTTTAAACTTGGTCTTATAGTTCGTATTTCATGTGGTAATGCTTCTAGTGACCACCATGGGGACACTTGATCACACTAAAAGGGTCATTGACAAGCTACACCAATATGATTAGATTCATGTAAGGATTCTTTTGGTATAGGTCATTAAAAATGGTTTGGAAAAAATTAGACTAGTTCGATAGTACAAGATTATTGTGCCTATGAAATTATGGATATTCCAAGATTTATAGTAACTTCTTTACCTCTATTGTTTAGGTGTGGTAAGGTCTTGAGAAAAAAGAAATGTTAAGAACTATATATCTCTCATATACCTTATGTTTTTTACAATAATACTTAGAAAATATTTCATGAAACCATCTAAGGACAATACACAATACCTTAGTTGTACTACCAAATTCCAAGTACGTGAGATACATATCCCCAAGAGTTTTTCTTGGACTACTACAGTGACAAATGGTTGAAATATGTTTTTAGGGGTGGTTTCAGGGATACTCAGGGGTCTTTTGGTATACCCAAGAGTACATGGAAGATCAATTTCATGAATAAATTATGTTTAAATCAATACTAAACATCAAGTATCCACAGAGGTTTGCAAGGGCATCCAATTAGGTGGCCCCACTTATATTCCTTATATGTATGCTTCCCACCCATAGTATATCCCTCTAAACGACAGATCTCTTTGTTTATAGATGTGGAGAAAATCACAAGTCTTACAAGCCTAGAAAAAAAATCCCCTAAAATTAGAATGGATGTTTGCACATGAAAATATTTGGATATAACTTGCAATTTACTTATATAGAAAATACAAGCAATTTATGAGAAATATATGAAGAAATGACAATCATGGTATACAAAAGAAATAAACTAAGATATAACATGTGAAGAAAGAGAACTCTTTATTGATATTCAAGAATGAAGGAAAAATTCACTAGCCTTTTCAAGGGGAAACCTCTGAATGAGCATCACTCAAATATAATAATAATACTGCACATTTATTACACAACTTCCTATCTCTATAAATATTTTCTCATTAGCAGAATCCAAACTAAATAGTGGCATTTATTCCACTTGGATGGCCCTTTACATTAATTCACCACACATCAACATCCCAATGGGCCTTATTAAAAAAACATGACCCTATATACTAATTAACTAACTCCTAAGTACCCTTAACTAGAGAGGTTATAATAGGACCCTAATAGACAACCTAAAAAAGGGATAGGGGAATAGAATACGAGATTGTCATATTATTCCTCTATAGTTTAATTACTATTCTAGGAATGTCCTAATCTAACTTGGCCTATATCATGGATGAAATTAATAAAAATTTGATTTGTTGTTATTTAAATCATGTTATCTACATGACAAAGTTCTATACTTTTAGCTTGAATAGTTTTATTACATTACCAAAATAAAATCCATTTGTAATTCATTGATCTTTCCTATATTAATTGGTGTTTCATCATGAAAGTGTTCATTCTAATGTAGTGAATTTTAAATTTTTAAATTTCATTGATGAATAATTTGAATGGATATATTAATGGATTACATATTTATATCTTGTCCTTTTCATTTTGAATATTTAATAAATTTTTAAATTTCATTAATGAATAATTTGAATGGATATATTAATGGATTACATATTTATATCTTGTCCTTTTCATTTTGAATATTTAATAAATTTTTAAATTTCATGGGTGAATAATTTGAATGAATATATTGATAGATTACATATTTATATCTTGTACTTTTCACTTTAAATATTTAGGAGAATATGATTGAGATGTCATGTTTATTTTATTTTCAAATTTGAAATGAATTATAAATGTTTACTAGAAGAAAGAGAACAAACAAAGAGAGAAGGTGGTACAAGGAGGATACTATTACATAAAATATTTAATAAAGTTACAAATGTTAAAGAGAATATTACATAAAATATTTAATAGATTTATAAGAAAAAAAAAATTAAAAAGTGATAAGCTTGTAATTTTGGTAATAAATTTAATTTCTATTTTTATTTCATAAAATTAATGTAAAGGATTTTTTATTAAATTTGTAAATTTAAATTAATAAAAAAAAATAATTTAATGTAGAGAACTTTCTTAACCCGGAACCACCACCCCCATCTTTCCTCTAATTCCTCATCCATTAAAAGGTATTATGTTATAATTATTTTTATTTTAAAACAATAGTAACTATTAATAACCTTCCAAATAACTTTCTAAATTCTTCAAAGAAAAAGGAAAAATGAAACCGACAAAGGTATGAAGATAAAAATATAAAAATCTTCCCGATTTTCAAAGAAAAAGGAGAGATGAAAAGACAAAGGCATGAAGATACCAATATAAAAAACCATTTTAAGTTATAATTAAAACTATTATATTCATTCTATCAATATTTAAGTTATGATTGAAACTATTATATTCATTCTATCAACTATTATATTCATTCTATCAATATTGCATGTGAAAGGATCTAACCAATCTCATGATGAGATGAATACTATCGAACGGTTTAAATGTTTATTTTGTGAAGAAGGTATAAATATTTTTTCATTTTATTTTTATATTTAATGCAATATTTTCATTCTAAACAGTGAATAATTGTATACATTTCAAACAAGTTGGTAAATAATGATGGCTTGCTTTGAAATCAAGAGAAGTATAATCATCTTTTCATTTTTTTTTTGAGTTTGTAATGATCCTTGTCGTTATGACTACATGCAATGCAACGCAAACGCAATTTTATTTTTTTTAAATAAGAAGGAAAGCAACAACAACAACAATTAATCAACACAACTTGACGACGAACACAACGCACGTAAATCAGACAACAGGCAACAACAACCCAGCATACCAGCACATCAAGCAACTAGACGAAACATGCGATAATCAAATAGACAAATAAAAATGGCTACCCACCCGACACAAGAAAGACAACGCCTACAAGTTAAAGGGCAATATCAACAATCCTGTCACAACAGCTTCAACGACCAGTAACTAGAAACCTCTACAGTGAGCAAGCCCAACAAATTAAGGCGTTACAGAACCAAGTGTCAACATCAATTACAACGAACAATACGCCCACATTGGGAAGCACAAGACTCTAGCCAGGTTATCATTCGCATCTATCAATTAGGGCGCGCAATGATCCCTTCATCAAGAATCATGTCGTTACAAGGTGATAGGCGTCATAGTAACCATGACGCAACATACATGTCTAGACCTTTAAACCAAGCAAACTCCCTCGCGCTAGAAGACCGAATTAACTATCAATAAATACACGAAGACTATACCCAAGAACCCAATCAACGAGTCAACAAGATGCAAGGTGACATCATTCACATTTAATTTGCGCATCTACCAGAAGGATTTCTTGTTTCCTACAAGGAAAACCTATGTAGTGTAACAACTATGACCAACCACCATTTAAATTCAACCGAAAGCATAAAACATAATTTAACCCACTAGCATAGGCACATATAACCAATTAATAGCACATAGCTCAAGTGATTAGTTAATGAAACCAATCACAATCTATTATTCAATTTGTAACATCTTCATGTATGTGTTGCCCTTCCATTCAATTGTTTATTTAATCAATAAATCAATTACATTTTACCCTTCTAGGTCAATATTAAGAAAGGACTAAACTCTTCCTTACCTTCTAGTTTTAAAATTCAGTCCTTTGAAATATTAAAGGAACGAAGCATCTGAAATGAATAATTTATCATTTAATATTAATAAAAATGATCTAATATAACAGTGCTCCTATTAAACACTATAACAGTGCTCCTATAAAATGATCTAACATTGCAGTGCTCCTATTAATATAATAGTGCTCCTATAAAATGCTCTAATATAAAAGTTGTGTCTCAACTTAATTCAGGATAAAGGTCGTGATATCCTAAGTAACGATTTAAATGACCTTTCATTGAAAACTGTAAACAGACATGGATACTACATTAGTTATGGAATCATTAATTGAAATTAAATCATAAGGGTAAAGTAAACATTATAACTGTCCACTCGAATTGTTGTTATGCTTTATTACTAATAGAAAGAATGCTTAAAATAAAGTGTTGCAGTTCAATTATCGATCAAATTTCCTGTGTAGTAATAATTAAAATTCACAATGCCATAAAACTCTGTGTGGTAATAAATGGAATTTAATGGCGGTAAAAAAAAAATTGTGTGGTAATAAATGGAATCTAATGGCAGTAAAAAAAATCAGTGTGGTAATAAATGGAATTCAAAAGCTAAACCGGACAACTAGCAAGACTGGCAGTGCCATGCTTGGATGCTCAGTGCACTGCTAAAAAGGCATTAGCTAAGATTAAGGAGCAATCTTTATACAACAATTTGTTTAAGGAAAAAAAATGTTATTCAGCTAATCCTTTTTAAAAACGTTATACAACAAATATTGAGGAGCCATGCAATATTCAGCAAATCGTTATTCAACAACTCATTTATACAGAAAATGTGATGTACAGGAGCTCGTTCAAGGAGAAATCGTGTTCAGCAATGCATTAATCGTCAAATCGTGTTATACAGGAGCTCGTTGAGGGGCAATCGTTAATAAACAAGGCGTTATACAGCAAATAGGGAGGAGCCAAGGGTTAAACCACAAGGTGTTAAGGAAAATCGTTATCCAACAATCGTTTTAAGAAAAAAAAATGTTAGACAACAAGGATTGAAGAGCCAAGGGTTAAACAGCAAGGCATTAAGGAAAAATGCTATCCAACAATCGTTTTTAAGAAAAAAGACACGTTAGACAGCAACGATTGAGGTTGTAACAATAAAAAAATCAAAACCTAAACCAGTCATTCTCAAATCTCATCCATTATCAGGGCGATTAGCAAATTATGATCAATGTTTGAATTACAGAGATTTTATTTAGTTATTGAGAAAAAATTCATATTTTATCCTTAAAGAAAAATTTAAGGTAAATCATAATTGTTGAGAAATAAGGAGGAAATAAGAATACGCATACTATAAAACAACATATAGCAAATATTAACGAAACATTGTATAATCAAAAAAGGAATGACCCATGATAAAACATCATTAATCGCAGAGAATAAAGAAGCATTTGCATTGTACACAATAAGGAATTTGTTGGGCAATCACAAATGGTATTGGCTGAATAAAGCAACTAGAATCGTAGAGAAATAAAGAAGTATTTTCTCTGTACACAAAAAGAATTTGTAGGGAAGATAATTTATCCTTCACTTATTATCCATGCACAGGAAAGCAGGGCATTTGAATCTAAATCGTTAACACCGGAGTGAAAGACAGTCGACTCGACTCCTGGATGACTGCTCAGACATGGACTAATAACTTAAAGGGTAAAGGAACGGAAGACAAAAACACAATTTCTTTGTATTAAAAACAATAAAATGCAAAGTAAAATCAAATAATGGCCCGAGACCAAAATGCAGTTTTCCTTGGTAATAATACAATGTAGTAAAAATCCCAACCAGAACCGGAAACCACAATAAAACGCAAAAATAAAACAAAGCTCGAAACTGAAATTTAGTGACCCTTTTGCAATTTCACACGGTGCACTATTGCCCAGATGAAAATTGTATGCATAACTAAACGATTCTTTTCTTTTAACATCATCTATGCAAGCAAGATTTCGACAATAAAGAAATGCATGAACAAGAAATTAAGCTATTATTTAATACAATTTATGCACATGTGTATCGTAGCCAACTGCAAATAATCGGAAGTGACTTTCCCGTGCTCGCGCTCCGTCCAACTCTTGCTTGTCAACTGATTTGACCTCACCGGTACCTCCCATCTAATTCTAGGGGTACTCTTCTTCCCCTTGAGCCCCTCGAGCTGCAAAGGGGCCACGCACACAATACTAGAGAATGATAGCACCCAACTTGCCTCACAAGGTCGATCTACCACTCGTTACCCGAGCTAGGTATCCCAACTCCCACAAGAGAAAGTTCAGTCAAGAAGAAATTTCAGCAGTGTAACGTTACACAAGCCATATCTGATCCACACTCCTCATCCTCCATCCTTTTTATAGAGTTTCTTAGTCATTAGTTTCCCAAACCCTCATTAGATTCCTTTTTCATTTATTTAATTAGAAAAAACATCCCCCGTACACATGTCGCCCGATCCCCTAGTTGCACCAGAAAATCAATTTTATTAATTAATTAATTATTCTTATTTCCCTCACCCACCTAAAATCGTTCCTAAACACACTCCTCAATGTCCCAATATTACCTTACAATTCTTAAATGACTTACGCCTTACTTAATTCCTAGTTGAGTTCATAAATAGAAAGTCCCAAAGGCTATGTCCCTTACTAAGTTGGACATTACCCTTTTTATTTTAGTTTCCCCTTTTCTTTAAGCTTCCTTTTTTATTTAAATTTCCCCTTTTTCCTTTTTAACTAAAAATCAATTTAGCAAGTGTAGATAAAAACAACCATTTACCCCTTTTCAATAAATTTAATTCTCTATTATAATTTTTACTTTAATAATTAAAGTTTGAATTTCTTTACCCCCCTTCTTGTTACATGTTTATTTAGTTTTTCTTTATCCACAAGTTCTACTTAGACCTAGGTTTTAATTTCACTAGGCTGGGCAGCAATTTTTAAGGGAACAAATTGTTATTAAACTTTACTTATCACATGACTCATTTTAAGGTCGACCAGGTCCTAAGGAGGCAAAGTTTTCTAGGCACTAGGTTTATTCACTTACTATTTAAAATCACGTTGTGCCCTTCAGGACACACTATGTGCTCCAAGGGTGTCACTCGCCTCTTTCCATTTTAATTGCGCGATGTGCCCTTCTAGGCATGCTATGTGCTCCAAGGGTGCCACTCACATCTTTTCATTTTCTTTGCACGACATGCCCTTCAAGACGCACTACGTGCTCCAAGGGTTCCACTCGCCTCTTGACTGAATTTGGTAGATGTCAAACCCCTGGAGTCAATACTCTATTAGGTGACATTGTGGGAGAATAAGGGCCTCTAAGGAATAAGGACCCTGCCTTATTGCATGCCCCTTAGAATCATCATGAGCGACTGTCACAGTCTTCCCTCATAGCATCGCGGGTCTCTCGAAATAGGCAATCATTAACCTATCATTTGAGCCATGACGGGAGTGCTAGTAGGTTGTGGCAGGGCTTCTTCCACACCTCTCCCTCAATGTATATGGTTTTCATGCGTGACCCCTCTACTCCAAATGTGAGTCTAGTCAGAAAGTTATCGTCAGCATGCATCCATCAACGAATCATATCAGCAATAGTAATCAATCATCATAACATCTAATCATATGTACATATGTCACATCAACAACATTCAAACCCTAACATTCCACTCCCTGACTCGATCTGGAGTCCAAATGGTTTCATTGATGCTTCTGCATCCTCAATGTCTAGAGTCCTACACACTCAGGAGAAATCAGTCAATAGCACTTGTCTATGTAAATACAAAAAAATATCATATCATCAAATCCACAATATCTCATAATCATAATGAAAACAACCAATAGTATAATAACTCGGATCACTTGCACGCAAGTGTCCTCAAAGAATAAGTTCACTCAGTGTGCGCAAGAGCGGGATGTTACATACACCCCCTCTTGTTTTAAACTTCGTCCCGAAGTTTCACAGTATATAAGTGTCGAAATAAAGTGTATCACAGTATCATAAGTCTATCTATCAAACAAAAATGGAAATTGTTGACGCATATTATATGCGTCCTTCCAGGTCGCCGAGTGTGAACTATAGTTGTCCCACTAGACCTTGACTTGATCTACTGTTGGACATCGTAGTTGTTGAAAGCGATGGTCCAGGATGAAAATTGGCTCTGTCATGAGCACACCCTCGTCAAATACCTGTAAGGTACTCATGTCAATAACATGTGTAGGATCACTAACATAATGTCTCAAAACATATACATGAAAAACATTGTGCATACGCCTCAAAGAATCAGGCAAGGTTAGTCAATAGGCCATGGGCCCCTTCCTTTCCACAATCTCAAAATGTCCCATGAACCTAGTAGAGAGTTTGGAACCCTTTCCAAACTTGATCGAACTCTTATGTGGTTTCACCCGCAAGAAGACTCGATCGCCAACTTCATAACTTCGATCGACATGACGCGCATCGGCATAACTCTTATGTCAATCCTGCACTTCCTTGATCCTTTGTCTTATTGTTTTCATTTGATCTTCCATTTCTTGGATCGCGTCTGGTCCCACTAGGACCCTATCCTCAATATGATCCCAGCTCAAAGGCATCTGACACGGTCGCCCGTAAAGAAACTTGGAAGGCACCATCTTAATGGTGCTTTGATAACTATTGTTATATGGAAAATCTACCAGTGGAAAGAACTCTTCCTAATGCTTTTGTTGGTCCATAAAGTACATACGCAACATATCCTCCAAGATTTGGTTTATTCTTTCGGTCTGCCCGTCTGTATCCAGGTGATACGCGATACTAAAGTTAAGTTGAGTTCCCAAGGCCTCTTGGAAACTAGTCCAAAATCGTCCTATAAACATCGATCCTCTATCGGATATAATCCTCTTAGGCATGCCATGCAGCCTTGAAATATCATTAATGAAAACTCTAGTTATTTTAGGTGGTTGATACATCGTACGCACGGGAATGAAATGAGCACTCTTTTTCAGAGTGCCGACTACCACAAAAATTGAGTCATGTCTCCTTGTCGTCAGTGGCAATCCAACAATGAAATCCATCGAAATGACCTCCCATTTCGATTCCAGAATAGCGTGCGACTGTAGTAATCCTCTCAGATTTCTATGTTCAACCTTCATGTGTTGACATTCTAGACATCTTGCCATGTAGTTGACTATGTCTGCCTTCATTCCTTTCCAGAAGAATAAGGGTTTAAGGTTTGTCCTCATCTTCGTGACTCCAGGATGAGCCATGTACACTTCTCTATGATCCTTGTTTATGATCAAACTCCTCAACTCGTCGTTGGGTGGTACGTAAATTCGACCTTTAAATCTCAATAATCCATCGTTGTCCATAGTAAATCCTTCAAATTTTGGTACCACCATTGTGTTTTGTCTGATAAAATCCTTGACCTGTTTGTACAAGTCATCGTCGCACTGTAAAGTTAGGATCTTTTCACGTAGATTCATTTGAAGAGGAATCACTGAAAATATGTGTGTTCTCTGACTCAACACATCCACCACTCTATTCAATGTTCCTTTTATGTAAGTAATCTCAAAATATACTCGCTAAGCAATTCCGACCAACGTTGTTGTCGCGCGTTCAAGTCACTTTGTGTAAACATGTGTTTTATACCACAGTGATCCATTTTTAGTTCAAATTTTTGTCCAATAAGGTAGTGTCTCCAAACTCTCAAGGCATAAACAATGGCTAACAGCTCCAAATCATGTGTTGCATAGTTCTCCTCATGCTTTCTCAACTTTCTCGAGATGTAAGCGATCACTCAGTAGTATTTCATCAAGACTCTACCTAAGAATTCCTTGGATGCATCAGTGCATACCAAGAAGTCTTCATCCATGTCAGGGACCTTTAGTATTGATGTTATCGTCAACAGCTCCTTGAGCCTCTGAAATTCTTCCTCTTTCTCGGTCCAAACAAACTTCTTGTTCTTCTTCTGCAATTCCTTAATCATATTTTCTATCTTCGAAAAACCCTCGACGAACCGTCAATAGTATCTCGCTAAAACCATGAAGCTACGCACTTCAAGGATATTCATCGACGTAGGCCATTCCATAATAGCCTCGATCTTTGCTAGATCCACAGTGATACCTTCGTCGGAGATGACATTCCCTAAGTAGTGAATCTTCGATTGATAAAACGAGCATTTTGAAATCTTCCTAAACAATTTGTTCTCTCATAGACACTGTATCACCAAGCACAAGTTCTCTTCATGCTCATCCATTGTCTGAGAGAAAATCAAAATATTGTCAATGAATACTTGGACGAACATGTCCAAGTATTCGCGGAACACCCCATTCATCAAAATCATAAATACACCTAGGGTGTTCATCAGTCTAAAAGGTAAGACAGTAAAATTGTAATGTCCAAACCTCGTCTTAAGGGTGATCTTAGGGATGTTATCCTCCTAGATTCATAACTGGTGATACCCTAATCTCAAGTCAATCTTTGAAAACATCATTGTTCCTTTCATCTGATCAAACAGATCATTAATCCTTGGCAACTGGTATTGATTCTTGATCGTTTCCTTGTTCAAATGATGGTAGTCAATGCAGAGTCTCCACAACCCATCCTTCTTCCGTATGAATATAACAAGTGAACCCCACAGTGACACACTTGGGAGTATAAGTCTTACGTCTAGCAACTCCTTCAGTTTCATTTTCAACTCTTTCAACTCCAGCGTTGACATTCGATAAGGCATTCTTGCTATCGGTTCAGTCCCTGGTTTTAGGTCTATGGTAAATTCCAATTCCCTCTCAAGTGGCATCCCAGGTAACTCCTCATGGAAGACATCCGCAAATTCTCATACTACCAAAAGGTTTTCTAGTCCTTCCTCCACACCCTTTTCATTTCTTGCAAGGATTGCATAAAGCTCCATCCCTTGCACATGCTCTTCTGTAGCTGCAAGGAAGAGATGAACCTCAGGGAAAATCCCTGGTTCCGACCTACAATCATGGGTCTCTGTCCCTCATCATCGACCAAGATCAATTGTTTCATCTTACAGTTGAGTATCTCATCATGTGATTCCCACTAGTCCACATAGATCACATCATCGTAAGATCTTAAGATCCCATCATAGGTCAGAATTCATTACACTATCCCTAGATTAAAGAGATAGTTCATAATCCTTTCCTCCAACCATCCGGTTGGCACTGGAGGTCATTTCGACACATCTAACTTGTCCACTCAAATTCCCATACCTAAAACCCCTTAGTGTGGTAAGAAATAGAGCTCTCTAAAGCACCAGGATCTAACAAATACTAAAATTTCATTTGGTGATGGCACCTGATGCCTTGAGCACATTGGACTAGTGCTCGGCCTGGAAATTATCCACCACGTTCAATTCTTCCTCAACATTGAGTCATACTGGAATACATCATGCAACGTCTGAGGAACTTAGACCCTCTCCTTCGCACGGAGCTGTAGTTAAGGCCGCACATGAACTTGCTAACTTCCATCTTCTATGTGTTCATATGCGGGGCATACTGGCGTATCTAATTTGATAATCTGGCACCGTACGGCCTGTTGGCACAGGGGCAGACCCAAGTTTCAATGCTACAACAGTGCACCAACAACACCCTAACTACCGACCCTTTCGGAAACACCTATGAAGAAGATGAAGTCTTACCCAAGGTAGAGGCAGGGGTGGTTTCATGACTTAGATGTCTGGAACCTTAGTTGGGACACAAATCTGTGATTCTAGTATTTAACAGAGCACTCAGCAGTAAACCTTCATCAATATTTAACCAATATCTACTCCGCAAATAAAACAGAGCATCGCAACATTCACACAGATCTAATGTATCTAAGAACTTAACATAAGGAATTAAATCAGATCTAGTAGATTCAAGCACTAAGCAAGTTCACAGAGGTTATATCTAGCATCCAGATTCATCATAAGCACAAAGTATAAACAAATCTATCTATCTATCTATCTATGTCAAGCACTTAGCAGATAACACATAAGTACACCAACACATCGCACAAAGCAGAGAAACACAACATATATGTGGTTCACCCCCACCCTGGGGCTACGTCCACCAACTCTTCTTATTTATTAGCTTCTTCAATCAGATACATGCATAGAGCCACGAAAGCCTTACTCTGCATAGGACAGGATATCTGGGAACCTCACTAGATCCTCCTTCCTTGTGTTACAAAAGAAATTCCTTCACAGTCTGTTACAAACACTTGCACTTGGCTCTGCAAGTCTCACATAGTATGCAAAAACCCTTTACAATCCATACTTGCACTTAGCACTTAGCACTTATCTTATTGGTCAGGCTACTTACATCGCCTAGCTACTTATTTATACTTTAAAAAATAGGCCTAAACATGGGTAAATCCATGGGCCGACATCCCATACCCGTTACATAATCCCAAATCCTAAAAAGGACCCAAAAATGGGTCGAGATCCCGCAATATCTGCTTCGTCTTGCACTCCATCTTCGACAGGCTGTCGAAGTCCAAAAATAGGTCAAACTTGACCAAGGATCTCCCAAAACTTGTTCAAGGGCCAACAGGCCCCAAACACTCACCTGTGACTCGTCCCGAGTCACTCTGATGTAGGAAGTTCTACTTCGAAAGCCTCGAGCTTGGCTCGAGCTACTTCGCCTTGTTGTTGTGCTATGACCTATTGTTCAGCAAACTCTTGGATGACTGCATCGTTCACAGGTCCTTCCAGGAATTGTTCAGTTGCATTAACAACCTGCTCTAGTTCTTCTCCTTGGCCTTCAACTTCTGTGAACAATTGGTAGGCCTTATCTTGTACGGGTTGGAGTCTTTGAGTTACTTCCATAACTCTACTCTGAATAGAGTGAATCTGTTATTGGGTGGTGCGTTTCTCTTGATATCTCTTCATTCTTTCCACAACTGACAGGATCTTCAACTGTGCCTGTATCGTTTCATCTTGATACTTCACCTCTTGGAGATGCAACTCCATTGCTCTTAATTCTGGACTCTTAGCGAGTCACTTGTATGTCATGGCACTACGATCACTCAGCTACTTGTATTCCATAGCAAGGGCCTTTAGTCTCTCAACTGCGCTCCTGGCAGTTACTTCTCTTTGGTCCTTCACATCCTATGGGGTCTCCGACACTGCGCGTAGTTCTAAGTTTGTGATGCACTGTTGTAGCTGCTGGATCACTTCTTCAAGATGCTCTACTTGCTATGTAACTCAATATTCTGCCTTTATTTCTACGACTATCACAGAGCGAAGTTCTCTGTTGATTGCTTCCTTTACTTCGAGTTTCTCGGTGAGCAACTGTTCTTTTCCTTTCTTTATCTGTGCTTTTTCTTCATCGAACTTCGCTTGGAGGGAAATATTTTCATGTTCTGCAGCTCGGAGTTCTTCTACAAGTACTCCCGTTACTTGTGTCAAAGCCTGGGTGTCTTTTTATGTTTCCTCTTGTGCTCATCGAAGGCGAGCTTCGATTGTATCAGCTAATCGGTGGATTTGGGTTGGCTCATCTCCCAGCTCTGGTGTTCCCAATGGCAGAGGCGCAGTGGATACTGTGCGGTTGGACTGTAGTGCCTACTGTACCCCTTGGAGTTTGATTTCAATCCTGTCATACATTGCTTCCTGCTTGGCCTCTTGTTTTTCTGCTATTTTCAGCGAAGCATAGTTCAGGGCTATTATGAGGAAGTCGAATTCGTCAGAGGTGAGGACTGTCTGCATCTTGGTCATGGAGGTTTTTGATTTCTTCTGAGAAGAAGGTTTCAAAGGCGAACCCTTCCTCTTCTTCAAGGGATCAACCTCATCTCCTTACTTCTGTTTGACTTCTTTGTCATCTAAATCTTCTCCATCACCTCCTTTCTCTGGTGATATGGAAGCAGTCTTCATCGATGCACTATCTAATCCTTGGACCTCTTTGGTCTTATTTGTCCTGCTAGGTCTGGGAGTATCCTGTGCAATTTCTGGGTTGTCGATGTTGGATATCTCTGCAGGGTTGGCAGCAATAAGGAGTTCAGCGGACCATTTCTTAGTAATCTCCTCCAGGTCCTCCTCTGTCAGCTTGTAGTAGGACTAAAGTTGTTGCTTATGTTCATTGGTGCGCGTTGTAATATAAATGAAATGTCGATCTGCGCTAAACTTCATCAAAGGTCAGAATCGGTGTAGAGTGTTTGGAGTCATGTGAGGCTCTAACTAGATGGCTCTCTTCAGCTGATCGTAGTAGGTGTGAAAAACAGCATTTGACTGCCAATGTTTGTTCATATCGCTGGAATACCAAAGTGTACTAAACTTTGTGGCCAGCGACTCAAATGGCTCGATGTCAGGGAAGGTCTCACCTTCCGGTATTTCCCAGGTGATGAATTCGATAAGGATCAAAATACAACTAAAATGGAATTCGTAACCTTGATCTTGTGCTTCTCTGTAGTCTAGTTCCAGCTGATTCACCAGGTACTTCGCCTAGTTCATTTGTAGGCTTTCTGCGCACTTCCCTGCAAGGTCAAATATAAATCCGGTGACTTGGGTGGGTCGGCTCTTTCTTACTAACTTCCCTGCAATCAACTGATAGGCGAGGTTCACTACACCACTCTGGATAGAAGCTACCTTGTAGCCTCCCGTCCCCTTCTCGGCATCGTCGTAGGTGTCCTTGATCCTCTGTGCTAGAGCGCGATCCATGGATTTTCCTAGATAAAAATCTTGTGGATCAGGTCCCTGCATACTCAACCCTGTGATCCAATTGATCAGCATCAGATAAACTGTGATACGATGGTCTAGCCACAAATAGTCACCATGGTAACAAGAAAGCAGTAGCTTGACACAGGCATTCATCTCTTGGTGTCTTCCAAAGTGTGGGATCTTCATGACGTTCAGCAGGGTGGACTGCACGAGGTTATGGGTCCACGTCTGGGGGATTATCTTTGAATTATTCCCCTTCATTATGGTCAGGTACTTATGTGGGGCGAGCATGTTATAGACTTTTCGGTCATCGAGGTTGAAGTCATTGAACTTCAACGCTGCAATCTTGTCTTGGTCTGCTCGAATTGTGCGGATCCCCTTCGGGAGGTTCGCAGTGACCAAGGTGTACTCAAAATCTCTGGGCACGCTATCTTGATTTACTGCACCACTCATAGGTGGTATGTAGGTGGGTAATATAGTTAGGATCAATTTGGCATTCGCGAGATCATCCCTGTGCTTGGTTCGCTTATGGTTGGGATGGTTCGGCTCCATGAGCAGTCGATGGAGAGGATTGCATTCCTCTCGTCAATGATGCTTGTACACATGTATACATTGACATGAATCTTTCAGTCATCAGGTCGATCAAAACTTCTTCAAAAACTTTCTCTGCAGCTCTCAACTCGTCTGACATACACACTCGGGGTTGGAAATCTTCAGGTTCAAGGAGAAACTTAGACACTGCAATAGGATAGAGGGAAATAGTGCAATGACCACTGTGTAAAATCAACAAGTCTACGATCTTAAATTCACGGTTAGCAAAAGTTTTCTCGGTGCATGGCGCAACGAGATAAATAGATAACTTGGTAATGGATCTCTTGCAACGGGCGAGAAGCCTTCATTAACTCTGTTATGTCCATTACGGCGTTGTCCAACAGTCTGGTGGCGAACCATAAATGCCTTTCTATCTGTTTGGAGGGTCAGCCAATGATTATATTTTTCCCAACAGTTATATTGCTTCGCCATGGCGAAGAGCCATGTGATGTTGTTCTGATATTCCAACGAAGTTCCAATTATGCAAATTTTCCCTCTACGAAGTTCCCTCTGGAACCTTCTGTAACTTCTCGATTTTATCTCAAGGTCGTGGGTACGGCGTAGTGGTAAGGTCGGTTATGTAACAACGGTCAGGTCTCGGGCTCGAACCCAAACATGGTCGTTGCTCGCTGTTTGATTAACCGTTCCAAGCCAAGCTTACCACCTTTTGCCCAAAGGGGTTGGATCCAATGGTGGAAAGAGAGGAGTTTTTCACCGTTGGGCAAGGTTCAATTATCGTGAGGGCTTTACCTGGAGCCATGGGGACACCTTGAGGTAGTTTTCGAAAATGTGGTTGCACCCAGAGATACTATAATAAATGTTATCGTGACCCGTGCACACATAAGTGGATCAAAGCCCACCCCCATGTCCTTCAACTTAAATATTTGAATGCGGCTAGGGCCTAAACCCTAGTCGCCTCCACTCTAGTTTTCATTTGCAGGGGCGTGGATCTTTGTCTGTAGCAGTCGATCAGGGATCCCCTTGCTTTCTTTGCATACAGGGCCACGGATCGGCGGTTCAGAGCGTCTCTCCTGCGCTTCACCTGCATTTTCCTAAGTTTTGCATGAGTTTTGGAGTAGTGGTCTTGGCTTGCCTCTGCGACTTGCTCCGTCTTCTTGTTTGCTGGTGGTCATTGCCCTACTACGATGGCCCCAGATCGGATAGCCGAGATGGAAAAAGATCCTTTGGAAGCATTCAAAGCGTTAGTCCACTCGACAGGAACTAAATCCAAGCCTTCTCTCTCGTCCAAGTTTGTTAAGAAGATGGAGGAGATCCCTTCCCTAGAGCTATCTCCAGAGGAGCCTTGCAATCTTTCCCTCCATCTAGCAGAAAAGGCCCTCATCGGAAATTTTACGGGGTTATGGCCTAGCACAGTAGGCAGGGGTTTTTTTGTCTTCGGTTTCTCGAGGAAAGAGGACCGTGATCTAGTTTTCAGATCTGGACCCTATTTCATGGGGTCAAGAGGGTTGTTCTTAGCCCCTTGGACTCTTGACTTCAATCTCGGAGCTGAGATCACCGTAGCCCCTGTTTGGGTTAGGCTGCCTCATCTTCCCTTGTATCTCTGGGGGGGAAGATCTCTAGAGGACATTGGAAATAAGCTTGGGCGTTTCCTGAACAGGGTGGAGCCGAAAGGGGATCAGTTTACCTGCGCTCGTATTTGTGTTGAGGTTAACCTCGAGAAAGGACTACCGGAAGCCATTAAGCTCTCCGTAGGGGAATGGTTCCATGTCCAAGAACTGGACTACGAGCAGATTCCTTTTAAGTGCCTCTGGTTCCATGATTACGGTCATTTCGCAAAAAGATGCCCCAAAGCCTCTAAGGAGCTGGGACCAGTCAAAGAAGATGATTTTCAGCTAGTATCTAACCGACGAAGGCAGCCAAGGTGAAAGGATCCACTAGCCCAGGCTCCGAAGGTCACTCATTCAGCAGAGGCAACTCTAGAAAATAAAAACAGCTTTGATGCGCTGAAGGAAGATGAAGCCCTAAATCCAGAAGCAACAGCAGTTAAGGAAGATCCTCCGGCAGACGAAAGCCTTCCAAATTCCACCCCCCCAGATTCAGTAGAAGCGAGAGAAATTCGGGCTTCAGATTCAGAACCCTCTGCCTCTGTAGGTCTGGGCGTTTCAGTCCCCTCTAGCGGCTCTGTGGAAACTTCTGAACCTAAAGACAATTCAGTTTCGTCGCCACCCCTTACCCAAGGGCGAAGGACCAACAAAGCGCGTAGAGAAAAGGAGGCGATCTCCAATATTTCTTTAGGTTCTCAGAAAAAGCTGGATCCCTTCTTTAAGGGGAAAATTTCATCCCCCTCGGATTAATGCTTTGCTTCTGTCTTCTACTATGCTCACAGTTTGTGACAATTTACTCATGTATGCATTTTTTGTCATTTTCTCGAATTAGCTCAAGAAGAAAATGGGATTGGTCTCCCAAGACATTCACAAGAAGGTTGGCAGCACTGTTAGAGGTCACCAACCTTCTTCAGATTTGTAACTTTATGATTTTTTCTTGCCAGAATGAATCTTAATACAACATAACCGTTCTTGTCAAAAAAAAAACTTCTCGATTTTAGCTCTCTTCTTACTATCTTCCTAGCCTTCTTCCCAGCGAGCTTCATTTCGGTATGCCTTTTTCCATTCTAATTTTTATCTTCTTTTGGCATAGTTACTTCGCGCGGTTGAGATTCTTGCCTAAGATTTGAGGGTGATACTTCTTCTTTATTTGGAATAGGTACTTCAATCTTCTGCTGGTTTTCTAGTGTTCTTGCAACTTTGATATCTACGTCATTTTTGTTAAATATATTTGATATGTTCTTCTGTTCTTCAATCAAGTATGCGATCTTTCTAGTCATGAAATATTTTAACTCTTGCTTCTGTTGCTCTAAAACTTCCTCTTCTTCTTTCCTTCTAGCCTGATCTCTTTCAATCCAAGGTTTTCCAAGCAACATAGTAAATGGGGTGTTGTCCTCAATAAATTTAATGATCTCAAAATCTTCTTCTGTCGAAGTTCCATTGACATTTATAGGTATCTGAGAGAGCTTCCCACATAGGGTTATCAGTTTTCCTCTGAATAATCTTATTCTTCCCAGTGAAGGAACCATAGCATGCTTTCCTAAAAGTTCCTAGGTTCTTTCTATCATAACATTCACCTGTGTTTCCTCATCCAAAACACAGTCCACGTCGAAGTCTCCTAATCTTGCTTCAATGCATTCTTTTTCTTTGAAGATCTCTGATAAGATGACATGTTGGTGGTCATTCAGGGTTTCTCTCATCTATAACAATACTTTCTCTGATTCTTTCTGGGATTCTTCCATAATCTTAGTTGTTGGATCAGCCTTAGGGTTTTCTTGGTTCAGATTCATTCTTTCAACTTTAGCAATCATTCTAGGGAAATCCAATTCTTCATGGTCAATAGCTTTACAACAAAGACAACTAGGTATTCTCCCAGGGCATTCCTTAGCAAGATGTCTTGGTTTTTTGCAACTGTAACAGAGGGTTAATCCTCTCTTTCTTTTAAATGATCCCCAGCCTTTCTTATACTACGCGCTAGGATCATGGTAGCTAACCTACAAAAAATTATTTCTAGGATCATGCATCCACTTGTTAGTCCAAACATTCTTTCTATGCATAGGTATAACATATTTTTCACTATTCTTATTAGATATACTCATGTCAAACCTTCTTTCATCTACCAATACCCTAGTTTTCAAGCTAGGATAGAATTTATCAACAATACCTAGATCCATGCTTTAGAAACAAAAAAATTCTACTTGTCTTACTTCTACAAAGCAAATCTAGAACTTTTCACTATTCTTACCTTTATCAGAGGATAGAGCTTGCAGATCTTACCTCTTTTAATAAAAAATTCTCACTTTTTCCTTTCTCAGGGCACAAAGCTTTCAGATCTTACCTCTTTTCTTCAAATCAGACTTATTTTCTTGGCACAGAACTTCACAAGTCAAGCAGAATGTTGTGCACTAGGGAAACAGATCTACACATGGAGATTTTTCAGTTTCAAGTCGAATATTTGCACACGGCTTCTTCTTCCTCAGTTCCCAACAATCATAGTTTCAGTCCTGGCAATGGAACCATTTCTTGGCACAGGGGCATACCCAGGGTTCAACGCTACAACAGTGCACCAAAAAAACCCTAACTACTATCCCTTTTGGCAACAGCTACGAAGCAGATGAAGTCTCACCCGAGGTAGAGGTAGGGGTGGTTACAAGACTCAGATGTCTGCAACCTTAGCTGGGACACAGGTCTATGATTCTAGTATTTAACAGAGCACTCAGCAGTAAACCTTCATCAATATTTAACCAATATCTACTTCACAGATAAAATAGAGCATCACATCATTCACACAAATCTAATGTATCTAAGCACTTAGCATAAGGAATTAGATCAGATCTAGCAGATTCAAGCACTAAGAAAGTTCACAGAGGTCATATCTAGCATCCAAATTCATCATAAGAACAAATTATAAACAGATCTATCTATCTATCTATGTCAAGCACTTAGCATATAACACATAAGTACACCAACACATCACACAAAGCAGAGAAACACATCATATACGTGGTTCAACCCCACCCTGGGGCTACGTCCACGAACTCTTCTTATTTATTATCTTCTTCAATCATATACATGCACTGAGCCATGAAATCCTTACTCTGCATAGGACAGGAGATCTACGCACCTCTCTAGATCCTCCTTGCGTTACAACACAAATCCCTTCACAGTCTATTACAAACATTTGTACTTGGCTTTGCAAGTCTCACACAGTATGCACAAACCCTTTACAATCCATACTTACACTTAGCACTTAGCACTTAGCTTATCGTTCAGGCTACTTACATCGCATAGATACTTATTTATACTTTACAAAATAGGCCTAAACATGGGTAAACCCATGGGCTAACATCCCATACCTGTTACATAATCCCAAATCCCGAAAAGGACCTAAAAATGGGCCGAGATCCCGCGATCTCTGCTTCGTCTTGTGCTCCATCTTTGACAAGCTATCGAAGTCCCAAAATAGGTCAAAATTGACCAAGGATATCCCAAAAGTTGGTCAAGGGCCAACACGGCCACCTTGTCGTAAGGCGCGGAACTCATCGAGTTGGCGCTTGATGAATTCCTCTGACATTTACTTCTCCCTGAACCGTTCATCGAACCATTCCCAAACATGGATATGACAGTTATGTCTAGATGAGGTAGGAGCATCTTCCACCTTAGAAGATTTTTCCCCTGTAGATGAAGAATTCCATGTGGAACTTCGTGGCAGAGGTCGTAACCATGAAGTACGAAGCACATCGCCTTTTTCTACAGCCATGCCTTGGAGGCTGAGCCATCCGTGGGACTCATGAACGTGGGAACTTAATATTCTAGATTTCCCTGTGAATGCTAGCAGTACTTTTTGGGGTGCATTGTGGATCCTCTGGGGTACAAGCACTGTGGCCTTATCTCAGTACAGGCATTTTTTCAAAGCCTCCAACATTTCCCTTCAAGCTCCTTGTCTAACCATACACATCCCTTACAACAATCGACTCCTACCCAAGGACTTTTTATTCTCCTTGGGGGTTGGACCCCTCTAGCATGGGTGCTACTGGAGGTGTCGCACCTCCTCCCCTAGCACCACATCGTGACTCTCTACGGTGTCATCTAACCGTGCTTATTGCATGGGTAGGTTAAAGTTTTAAATAGCATTAGGTTATTACTAAAGGGTTTACTGCAATGGAAAACATGGAGATCCATAGATGCAAGGTTGAACCCACTCTGATACCATATGTAATGACCCTTATCGTTACGAGTACATGCGACACAACACAAAAGATTTTTTTTATTTTTTTTTAAGTAGGAAAGCAACAATGACAACAATTAATCAACACATGGTAATATGCTGGATATTTGCTTTGCTGGATATTTGCTTTGACGCGCTGAATCGTTTAGGGTTTGACGCGCTCTGAGTGGATGGGCCGCCATGGAAAGTTAGGACGGAGGGGAGCCGCCGCCCCCTCCCTCCCCCTCATCGACCTTTAAAAAACTGATCACAGCCTGCTCGAAGAAGACAGCCCAAGGAGAGACCTTGAGCTTTGT
>JZKD02S0272642.1:914508-935972 GCA_000966675.3 Picea glauca
GCAGCTAGAACAAGACTTATCCTTCGTCAAGATCGGGTTCACTGAAGAACTCGACAAGCTGCACCAGGAATTGAAGAGTCCACAAGAGAAGTTCGAGGACCGAATTGGAGATCTGTAGGACAAACTGTCCAAGCTAAATCTGGAATGGGGAGACAGCTCTGAGAAGTAATGCCCAACGCCGAATCGCACCAGTCTGAAGCTCTATCAGCATCCTAGCGTTTTGTATAGAAGCTAGGTCTCTAAATAATCTCAGTTTTAGTTTCTCCAACATACATAGGAAGCAGTTCCACTAGTTTTTAAGTATTGTAGTCCCTTTTTGCTGGCAATAGCTCTGTGCAGCCATGCCTTTGTAACAGATTTGTGGCTTTGCCATTTTTAATACAAATCCCTCTACTCGTTGCTGTCAAAAAAAAACAATTAATCAACACAACTTGACGACGAACACAACGCACGCAAATCAGGAAATAGGCAACAATGACCCAGCATATGAGCACATCAAGCAATTGGATGAAACATGTGATAATCAAATAGACAAATAAAAACAACTACCCATTAGACACAAGCAAGACAACGCCTACAATCTAAAGGGAAGTATCAAAAATGTCGTCACAACGGCTTCGACGACCAGTAACTATAAACATCTACAGCGAGTGAGCCCAACAAATTAAGGTGTTACAGAACTAAGTGCCAACCTCAACTACAACGAACAATACGCCCACATCGGGAAGCACAAGACTCTGGTCAGGTTATCATTTGCATCTATCAATCAGGGCGTGCAATGATCCCTTCATCAAGAATTATGTTGTCAAAAGGCGATAAGCATGACAGTAACCATGATGCAACATAACATATCTAGACCTTTAAACCAAGAAAACCCCCTCACGCTAGGAGACCGATTTAACTGTCAATAAATACACGAATACTATACCCAAGCACCCAATCAACGAGTCAACAAGATGCAAGGTGACATCATTCCCATTTAATTTGTGCATCTACCCGAAGGATTTCTTGTTTCCTATAAGGAAAACCTATGTGGTGTAACAACTATGACCAACCACCATTTAAATTCAACCAGAAGCATAAAACATAATTTAACCCACTAGCATAGGCACATATAACCAATTAATAGCACATAGCTCAAGTGGTTAGTTAATGCAACCAATCACAATTTATTATTCAATTTGTAACATCTTCACGTATGTGTTGCCCTTCCATTCAATTGTTTATTTAATCAATAAATCAACTACATTTTTCCCTTCCAGGTCAATATTAAGCAAGGACTAAACTCTTCCTTACCTTCTAGTTTTAAAATTCAATCCTTTGAAATATTAAAGGAACGAAGCATCTGAAATGAATAAATTATCGTTTAATATTAATAAAAATGATCTAATATAACAGTGCTCCTATTAAACGCTATAACAGTGCTCCTATAAAATGATATAACATTACAATGCTCCTATTAATATAACAGTGCTCCTATAAAATTTTCTAATATAACAGTCGTGTCTCAACTTAATTAAGGATAAAAGTCGTGTTATCCTAAGCATCGATTTAAACGACCTTTCATTGAAAAATGTAAACAGACATGGATAATGCATTATTTATGGAATCATTAATTGAAATTAAATCATAAGGTTAAAGGAAACATTCTAACTGTCCACTCGAATTGTTGTTATGCTTTATTACTATTAGAAAGAATGCTTAAAATAAAGCGTTGCAATTCAATTGTCGATAAAATTTCTTGTGTAGTAATAATTAAAATTCACAGGGTCATAAAAATCTGTGTGGTAATAAATGAAATTTAATGGCTGTAAAAAAATATGTGTGGTAATAAATGGGATTTAAAGGCAGTAAAAAAAATATGTGGTAATAAATGGAATTTAATGGCAGTAAAAAAAATCTGTGTAGTAATAAATGGAATTCAAAAGATAAATCGGACAGCTAGCAAGACTGGTTGTGCCATTCTTGGATGCTCAATGCACTGCTAAAAAGATGTTAGCTAAGATTGAGGAGCAATGTTTATACAACAATTCATTTAAGGAAAAAAAAATTATTCAGCTAATCTTTTTTAAAAATGTTATACAACAAATATTGAGGAGCCATACGATATTCAACAACTCGCTTATTCAACAAATGTGATGTACAGGAGCTCATTCAAGGAGCAATCATGTTCGGCAATGCATTAATCATCAAATCGTGTTATACAGGAGCTCGTTGAGGGGAAATCGCTAATCAACAAGGCGTTATACAACAAATACAGAGGAGCCAAGGGTTAAACCGCGAGTTAAGGAAAAACATTATTCAACAACCGTTTTAAGAAGAAAAAAAATGTTAGACAGCAAGGATTGAAGAGCCAAGGGTTAAACAGCAAAGCATTAAGGAAAAATGATATCCAATAATCGTTTTTAAGAAGAAAAAAAAAAAACATGTTAGACAGCAAGGATTGAGGTTGTAACAATAAAAAAATCAGAAACTAAACCAGTCATTCTCAAATCTCGTCCATTATCAAGGCGATTAGAAACTTATGATCAATGTTTGAATTAAAGGGATTTTGTTTAGTTATTGAGAAAAAATTTAGATGTTATCCTTAAAGAAAAATTTAAGGTAAATCATAATTGTTGAGCAATAAGGAGGAAATAAGAATATGAATACTATAAAACAACATATAGCAAATATCAACGAAATGTTATATAATCAGAAAAGGAACAAACCATGATAAAACATCATTAATTGCAAAGAATAAGAAGCATTTTTGTTGTACACAATAAGGAATTTGCTGGAAAATCACAAACGGTATTGGTTGAATAAAGAAACCAGAATCACAGAGCAATAAAGAAATATTTTCGTTGTACACAAAAAGAATTTGTTGGGCAGAGGATTTATCCTTCACTTATTATCCATGCATAAGAAATAAATGCATCTGAATCTAAATCTTTAACACCAGAGTGAAAGACAGTCGATTCGGCTCCTGGCCGACTTCTCAGGCACAGACTAATAACTTAAAAGGTAAAGGAACGGAAAACAAAAAAACAATTTCTTTGTATTAAAAACAATAAAACGTAGAGTAAAATAAAATAATGGCCCAAGACCAAAATGCAGTCTTCCTCGGTAATAATACAACACAGTAAAAATCCCAACCAGAACTGGAAACCACAATAAAACGCAGAAATAAAACAAAGCACCAAACTGAAATTTAGTGACCCTTTTTCAATTTCACATAGCGCACTATCGCCCAGATAAAAATTCCTATGCGTAACTAAAAGAGTCTTTTTTTTTAACATCATCTACGCAAGCGAGCTTTCGAAAATAAAGAAATGCATGAACAAGAAATTAAGCTATTATTTAATACAATTTATGCACATGCGTACTGTAGCCAAATGCGAAGAACTAGAAGTGACTTTCCCACGCTCGCGCTCTGTCCAACTCTCGCTTGCCAATCGATGTGACCTCACCGGTACCTCCCAGCCAACACTAGGGGTACTCTTCTTCCCCCTAATCCCCCTGAGCCGCAAAGGGGCCACACACACAATACTAGAGAATGATAGCACCCAACTTGCCTCGCAAGGTCGAGCTACCACTCGTTACCTGAGCTGGGTATCCCAACTCCCACAACAGAAAGTTCAGTCAAGATGAAATTTCAACAGTGTAATGTTACGCAAGCCAGATCTGATCCATACTCCTCATTCGCCATCATTTTTATAGAGTTTCTTAGTCATTAGTTTCCCAAACCCTCATTAGATTCCTTTTTCATTTATTAATTAGAAAAAACCTCCCCCGTACACATGTCGCCCGATCCCCTAGTTCCATCAGAAAATCAATTTTATTAATTAATTAATTATTCATATTTCCCTCACCCACCTAAAAGCGTTCCTAAAAAATCTCCTCGGTGTCCCAATATTCCCTTTCAATTCTTAAATGATGTACACCTTACTTAATTGCTAGTTGAGTTCATAAATAAAAAGTCCCAAAGGCTAGATTCCTTAATAAGTTGGACATTACCCTTTTTCTTTAAGTTTCCCCTTTTCTTTAAGTTTCTTTTTTTTTTTTAATTTCCCCTTTTTTCCTTTTTAACTAAAAATCAATTTAGCAAGTGTAGATAAAAACAACCATTTGCCCCTTTTCAATAAATTTAATCCTCCATTATAATTTTTACTTTAATAATTAAAGTTTGAATTTCTTTACCCCCCTTCTTGTTACATGTTTATTTAGTTTTTMTTTATCCACAAGTTCTACTTAGACCTAGGTTTTAATTTCACTAGGTTGGGCGACAATTTTTAAGGGAACAAATTGTTATTAAACTTTACTTATCACATGATTCATTTTAAGGCCAACCAGGTCCTAAGGAGGCAAAGTTTTCTAGGCACTAGGTTTATTCACTTACTAGTTAAAATTGTGATGTTCCCTTCAGGACGCACTACGTACTCCAAGGGTGTCACTTGCCTCTTTCCATTTTAATTGCAGGACATGCCCTTCAAGACGCACTACATGCTCCAAGGGTGCTAGTCATCTATTTTTGTTTACGCACCCTTCAAGACGCACTACGTGCTCCAAGGGTGTCACTTGCCTCTTGACTGAATTTGGTAGAAGTCAAACCCCTGGAGTCAATACTCCACCAGGTGATCTTGTGGGAGACTAAGGGCCTCTAAGGAATAAGGACACTACCTTATTGCATGCCCCTTAGAATCATCGTGAATGACTATCACAGTCTTCCCTCACAGCATCGCGGGTCTCTCGAACTAGGTAATCGTTAACCTACCATTTGAGCCACAGAGGGAGTGCTAGTAGGCTGTGGCAGGGATGCTGCCACACCTCTCCCTCAATGTCTCTGGTTGCCATGCGTGACCCCTCTACTCCAAATGTGATTCTGGTCATCAAGGTATCATCGTCCTGCATCCATCAACAAATCATGTCAGCAATAATAATCAATCATCATAACATATAATCATATATACATATGTCACATCAACAACATTCAAACCCTAACAGTCCACTCCCTGACTCGATCCGGAGTCCAAGGGGTTTCATCGATGCCTTTGCATCCTCAATGTCTAGAGTCATGCACACTGAGGAGAATTCAGTCAATAGCACTTGTCTATGTAAATACAACAAAATAGCATATCATCAAATCCACAATATCTCATAATCATAATCAAAACAACCAATAGTATAATAACTCGGATCACTTGCACGCAAGTGTCCTCAAAGAATAAGTTCGTGCAGTGCGTGCAAGAGCAGGATGTTACAGAGTTCTCATCTTATTAGTCCATGTCGAAGGCGTAGAGGGACTATAGTGAATGATAATTCATTGACTTCATATTAATTTGTTCTTTGACTATAAATTTTCGCATAATCTCTATTTTTTGAACTAGAGAACTAAAAACATTATTTTTTATATAATGAAAAAATCTTATTTGTCATCATCTCATTGGAGATTAGATTTGAAGTCTTATTGCCATATTCACAGGTCCCAATGTTTTAAATGTTAACATATCCAAAGTTTTGAGCATCGACACTCTTTTTGAATTTTTATTATTTTTATTTAAATGTTTACATATCCAAAGTTTTGAACATGGACACTATTTTTTAAGTACTTAAATAGGCCTGACACAATGCATTCTTTTTTAAATATTTACATAGAGAGAGGCCCTTAAATAGTCCTGACAACTTTAAATGTTTACTTAATAGGCCTGTCACAATACATTGTTCTCTAAGTTTTGGATACAATCTTGTATGCAGTGAATTTGGGAAATATGGTTGTCCATCGGCACTCGCATAGTCAACTATAATGATGGAGTTGCTTCTACATCATATGTTTCATATTTCCTCTGTATTTGGAATGCAATCTAGTCATCATTCAGGATATATATATTATTCAGTGGTTCACTAGTTTTTGCTTGCTTGCTGGTTTGTTGGTTCGTTGGATGCTTCTTATTATTGTTTGCTTCAAATTTGCAAAGTTGAGGTCCTGCAGTTGCAGTTGGACCTCTTGGTGCTTTCTCACTAGTTTTTTGTTTGTTTCTTTCTCTTGTTTGCTTCAACTTTTCAAGTTTGTTCCTGCACCTGCAGTTTGACCTGTCCTTTCACTTTGCAGGGTTAAAATCATGCACCCTTGTTTGCTTCAACTTTGAAAGGTTGAGGTCCTACACCCGCAGTTGGACCTGTTGTTGCACTTTGCAGGGTTGATATCCTGCACCCACAATTGGATCTGTGATTCTGTCATTCACCATTCATGAGTAAGTTTCAATACCATAGTTTCATTCTTATTCGTTGTTTATTGCTTACTATTTACAGTTTACAAGTAGGAATGTTCAATACTAGGAGGTGTTGAAAATCAAAATAAATATTAAAAAATCTAGAAATAATAACTGAGTGAAAATGCTCTTATAAAACATCCTTAAATGTGACTACTAAGATCAAAGAAATAGGAATGTATTACTATCCCCAAAAATTGTTGAACAAGAAAGCTTGTTTCCTTTGCAAAATGTTCTTGTAGAAGAAAACTGCAGCTAGGTATAGAAGGGCTAAGTATGGTACAAAGCTAAGCAAGTTGCAAGAAAATTCGACAACATTGCCAGTCCTTATCCATATTTATCAATGACATATTTCAGTAAGTTATAAAAAAAAAGTTGCAGGACCTGAAATGCAAATCATGGGTGGAGGATGAAAATAAAACACAAAACGACTTGAGTCCAAACATTAATTCTTGTTTCTCCTATGTTGGCAAGTTAAATTCTTAGTGGGCACTGGAGTTTGAAAACTGTTTTCTTTGTGAATTATGGGATGGGGATCAGTAGACTTGTGAGAATAACTGACAGGATTTTTTTATTGCATAGATCATACTTTACATCTTCACGCACTCGGCGTTGGGATGGTGTTGGTTTACCCTCTTGTGCAAACATTGCAAGTTTCTCTGTAAACTGAGGGATGGTAATAAATAACCCTCTTGTGTAGCCATTGCAATCCATTCTGTCATCCCTTATCCATCTTTATCAGTGACATATTTTAGTAAGTTATAAAAAAAAATTTGCAAGACCTAAAATGCAAATCCTAGGTGGAGGATGAAGATAAAACACAAAATGACCTGAGTCCAAACATTATTTCTTATTTCTCCTTTGTTGGCAAGTTAAATTCTTAGTGGGCACTGGAGTTTGAACATTGTTTTGTTTTTAGATTATGGGATGGGGATCAGTAGACTTGTGAGAAACAAGATGTGTAATCACAGGATTAGGGGGATTATCAATAGGTTCGGGAAAATCAATGGATCCTGTAGGATTAGTTTAAGGGTCCACAGGTTTTAACCAGTACAATACTATTCAAAACCTCTTAAAACAACTGACAGGAATTTTTATTGCATAGATCATACCTTGCATCTTCACATACTTGGCGTTGGGATGGTTATTTTTACCCTCTTGTGCATACATTGTAAGTCACTCTGTCAACTAAGGGATGGTACTAAATAACCCTCTTGTGCATCCATTTCAAGCCATTTTGTTCATTGCCTGTGTTTACCAAAGGGATAAACTGTAGGCGTAAATGGTAGAAAAATGATTCTAGATCGGAGCCTAGTGACAAAGGTGTAAAGACAGATGGTAGTGCGTAATGTAACGAAGAGCTTAGGAAGGTGGAAAATGGCTTGTGGACATGGGAAGATTTGAGTACCTTATCTCTTCTGCAGATAGTTATTATTTGTGTGGATGAGACATGATTAACCACATGTCAGGGTTTGCAGCATGGTGGAGACTTAGCATTGACGAGCTTTGGTTATTGTTTCTGTTTGATTAAATTAATATAGCTAGTTGTCTTTTGGATTCCCACATGCATGATGGCCAGTCTGCATTTATTGCATGTGTCTGTACTACTCTAGGCCCGTACTACTCCAGGAGTTGTACAAATTCTACATTCGGAAACTCCAAAAGTGTCGAATATCAGAAGTCCCTAAGTTCTTGATAAGGATGGTTAAAGTAATCTCGGGTTAATTAACAGTAGGCATGAGTTAATAACTCTAGGAGAAATTCACTCCGGGAGACTTTCACGCTTCACGTTCAAAAACTCTCGAAGTCCTGAATTGGCACATATCTAAGTATGGTTAGAAGAATTCCAAAATTTGGCATAATGATAAAAATTTAGCAGGGGCGCTAAAGTAGCAGGGTCACCCAAATCACAGTTTTCAAAACTAGTTGACGTCTCAGATTCATTTCGGAAATAAGAGGCGCCTTAACGTTAATCTCCTAAAAGGGTTCCGAAATTGAAACCATGGTATAGATTGAGAAGAAGTTGTATACACATTCAGTTATCTCCAGTGGCCTAAAACAACACTCAGGCATGTCAATGCTCGATACAGAACCCACCTCTGTCACAGCCATACTGACATACAAAAAAGGAAATGGGATGTTCTCCTCATATTTTTGTTTTTGAAATCATATTTTTAGTGCATTTTCCAGGATGTCCCCTTTCCAATCACATATGCCCACTTTCATGCCATGTACATCATACCATATATCTTTGGAAAATGGCAGTGCACAAGGATTTATGAGACAAATTTAGAGTTTTCATTGTGGAGCAAGCATCTACAAGGACCTTGCCATCCCCTTCTTTGCAGATTACGACAAAGAAAGATTTTATTCTCTGAGGAAAACTAGATATAGTTGTTAGTTTTATGCTAGACTTTGGGTCTTCCAAAGCATCTTCCATCGCCATTTCCACATCTAGACTTCATCTTGTAGAAATGATTATTTATAACCTAAATGGACAACTCACTGATCTGTCTCGGGATGAGTGCCCCAGTGGCTAATCTTAGGATATCTTCTTCATCTTGTAAGATAATTGAAACCTTGAGAATTTTTGCTATGTGTTGGTTCCATTCCTATGGTAGAGATCCATGAACACCTCATTCTTCCCCTTTTTTTTATTCCACAGACCATCTATGTGAGTGTTCTGAGTGGGAGACATCAACAAGTCATTGCAGATCTGTTTAGTGTTGATTTATGAAGAGTGAGGATGAAATTAAATGATGAATATGATTGTAAAGATATATACAATGACAATTGTAACGCTTATAAGGTGCACAACTAAAATAAGTTCTAAAATTGTATGTCTTAAATACTCAGTCTTTGTACTGATAAAGTTTATATTATTGTTTTATTTTCATTATCTCTTATATATGGTTGAGCACTAACTATAGCTTTGTTTCTTTGTCATATGATATAGAAACCACGAAGCACTGAATTTGAAACGAAAAATGTTGAAGGATACCTGGCAGACTTGGTATGCACTCTCGAACTTATTGTTATCTTTTTTTCTATTTGCATATTATCTAAACATATCTAAGAAACATATTGAAAATCACAACTTAAAATATGGAGAAAGTAATAGATGTTGATTTCTATCAAATAGATGTCGACTCCATTGTACATGACAACATCAACCAGGTATTGCATAACAATGCCCTTTTCAGATTAGATGCATTCTCATATACTGCGGGAGATTGCCTCTTCGATGCATTTCAAGTTCTATTGCACTTTCGTTATTCCTCGATCGATCTACGCAATGGATTGATAGATCATTTCTTGGCTTGTTTAGAAAATGGCAAAGTTGAGGCATTAGAGTCGTATCAATACAAATTGGCATTTGATTTTCTTTTCCAATTGCATGGAATACATGATGTCGGTACGTATATTTCAAAGATGCGATTGTATGCATCTGCAACTCTGCCTCCACATGAGAGAGGACTTTGGGGAGATACATTTTGTATATGGTGGCTAGCCAAGTGGATGAATATATCAATTGGAATTTGGTCATTAACATTTAAAAGAAGATATCTACTATTCAACAAAACTGCATCAAGAGATCCATATTGCATCTTGTTCCATGATGTCAATCCTCTAGGTGGTCATTATGAACCACTACTCTATAAAAAATTATCCATATGCAATTTTGGAGGATCTGATATTTACTTGTCCCTCGCCTGCAAAGACCTTCAATCCCATTGGAAATGAATTATGCATCATATACACTCTCATGGATTACACATAGCAATAACTAATACATCTACTTTTGGAGATAGTCTATTCAATGCAATTTTCTATTTGTTAGCAACAGAGTTTGATATCCACTCACTATACCTTTACACTTTGCAATCCTTTTGCAATGCAATTATAGGTGGAAGTCAACAGGCATTTAAATACCTACATCAACACCTTTTACCATATCTCATAGAAAGTATGCCTACAATTGGAAGTTGGCAACACTACCTTGTAAACATGGCAATTCCATATGAGAAAGGAAATATAGAGGGTGGGACATTTTTTTTGCAATGGATATCTATCATATTCAGAGTAAATATCCAAGTCTGGTCAACCCTTTCAAACAATATTGTCCATTTCTAATGTATTGGTTCAAACTACAATCAAACAATTGGCATCATATCATTGAAAACAAATACGCCACACATCCATTATCAACCTTTGATAAGAAATACTTCCACTTCAAGATTCATTGTCCATGCTAACCAAACTGCATCGAATCTACATAAGTGTCGCATATTGTCTAATCACGATGAAACTTATCCCAATTGTCATCAAGTCATAGAGATCTTAAACAAAAAGCGTAGACTAACTTATCACAACTTGAAAAAGGTCATACGTGAAAGAAATAAATACATTAGTGCACTTCCTTCTAGACCTATGAATTGTATGACCGATCATCATGAGGTGAAAGGTAGCTCGACCAAGAAACACAAACTCACATATCACAACCTAAAAAAAGTTGTTCGTGCACAACACAAGTGCATTTCCACGCTTCCTACTGAACACAGACATCACATGTCCAATTACAAAGACCATCACCCTTTGCATCATCAACATGGTGAGGAGGCAATGCTCGTAACAAATGTTGATTTCACCTTCAACATGGCTTGCCAACAAGTGAAACTAGTTTCAAGTGGAAACCATAAGTTAACCTACCACATGTTGAAAAAAAAGATACATGAGAGAAACAGGTGTAGCTACATATCCCGCAGTGGTCATGATACTGACCGAGGGGGGAAAATCACATATCATAAATTAGATCCAACATTGTGCAATGTTGGCATTGAAAACCAACAAACACTTGCTACCCATCCTTGTCTAGGAAAGAGAGATGCAAAGCAGACCTATATGAAACAAATTGAAGACACTCCTTCCATTGTATGTGTGATTTGCGAAGAATTTAATTTCGTAAATAAAATTAAGTCTTTCACCCTTGACTTGTAAAAAGAATACATCAGCTTGACACTAAATGATAGAACATTTTCCACTAACAAAATTTGTCTTCCATGCAAACGATCACTTGAAAATGGAAAACTGACACAATTTGCAACACCTGACGAAATAAGATGTAACACACCACTACCAGATGTAAGTACACTTACAGAACTTGAAGAGAGACTTGTGTCTCTGCAAATTGCATTTGCACAAATCATACCTTGGGCTATAAATGACCCCGAATGGGCTTAACGGGATCAATTATTAGCGTTCTTGTCCAACTAGATGTTGTCCAAAAAGCGCTTCCACAATTCATGAGAGAAACAATGATGATTGTTGTATCTCTCAAAAGACATTTGCAATACAAGAATGCATACTAGATAGGTAGAGTGCATGTACACATTTTCATGAAATCATTAAAAGAATTATGTTCCAGGACCCTATATAAAGTGGAAAACATTTGTATAAATGATAACTGGAACCATGTTCTTGAACCAGGAAATGAAAACTCTACACAAAATTTTGACACTACTAGTGAATTTGATACAAGCGATGAATCAGAGAATGAAAGACTTGTTGAAACATTGATACATGGATTCACTAACTCACAACGCATTCATGACTTGCAAGACAAGATTGTTGAAATCACACCTGCTGAAGGGAAACGTCCACTTGGAATATTGTTGGTTTCATTCTTTGGCCTATCTTTTGTCCTAAAATCCCATCATTATCCACCATTTTCTTCACTAAACCTCCATAAATCCCTCATATTTTATTGAAATTGATTAATATAGTATCATGATTGTTATTTCTACATTAAAATCGATTTATGGAATTTTTGTGTTAAAAATTGAAATTTTCAAAAAATTACAGATGTGGTAACTTTCTGTAAATGCTTTATGTTCTGACATGTGGCATAATAGGTAGACCAAAATGAAGGACATGGTCTTGATCTGGAATGTACACAGATGGTGAAAAATCTATCCAGCCTCAGATTCGAAGTTCCTAAATATCTGGTCAACGCTGGTGAAACCCAGCTAGTCTAGCAGAAAAATCTGAATCATAAATGAGTAGGCTTGATATTTTGCTTATGTTTAGGGATTCAAACTAATTCGACCTGCTTTGGAGATCAGTTAGGTTTTTATGGAACGAAAATAGCCTCCTTTTGTAATTTTATGATAAATAAGTTGTAGAAACATGTAATAGGTGTGAAGAATGTATGTGAGTGATACAAAGAGAAGACATGAGACTGTGTACAAGCTTCAGAACTCTGTTTTGATATAACTAATTTCCATATTTTAATCAGAAACAGAAATTCTATCATTCATGGTGTTATGATTTAGCATTTTCATCATTTGAAGTTTTTCCAAGTGTGCTTGCAAGTGTGGAAGGGCCCCCATGTTATGTTGGTACACTTTTCTTCACGATTCCATTAGATTCATATATTCAGATCTGAATTAGCATTTTTATTTAATCTTCATGCTGTGAGTTCATAGATTTCAATTAAGTTGTGTATATAATTCTAGTCATCATTTCTATTTCATGGCTCATGGTTATAATTGAAGGATTCAATTACTAGATTAATGAGCAGTCCTTGTAAGAGGGTTTAATTGTGTATTGAGTTCAATATTATCTCTGTGGTCTCTATTTTAATGCATTTGATTTAAATTTGCTGATTTGGAAGAGCTTTTGTGAACTGAAACCTTGTAAAAGGATTGAAATCTCAGACAATTGTGAGCACTCTGTTTTTAGGATGTTAAATCAGATTTAATTAAAGAAGTGTTTAAAGTGTGTGAGGAACCAAATATCAAACTCTTGTAAAAAGAGTGTTGGAACTTGCTACAGTAAACCTTCATCTAGGAAATCAGATCCTTCTAGGTCTATATACATTAGACAAGTGCCTCTAAGAATACCTACCTTGGTTGACAATAAATTAAGCCTAATCTAGAGCAGTAGATTGGACCAAACAAATATTCAAGGAAAAATTTGTTGAGGAAATGAAATTCCCAACACTGTTCTATGGCGATCCATGTGCCAGTGAAATCATGGAACGATTCATCTACCAAAAAATTGTTCGATGGGAATTGCTAAATTCAAGCGGTGACTTCTCCTGTCACATAACAAATTTGTTTTTCAAAATATTGTGCATAATAATTGATAAATTTATCTCTTACATATGGGTGCGAATAAGAAAAGAAAAGCTACAAGGAAGAAATTTATTGGCCAGAGATGTCAGGTACAAAGAAAATCTAGAAAAAATCCTAAAATCTGATATTGGATACATAGATTTCAAAAACATTCGCATCTCTTTTGACTACTTGCAACAAAACAAGAAAACTATATTTGCAATGATTCGACAATTGGGACCTCCAGCTTTTTTCATCACATTTACAAGTGCAGAGCATCACTGGGGTCTGTTGGTGACTACGATGTTTGCATTATATAGGAACAGGAAAAGGAAAAAACAAGCTAAGACATTGGAAAATGATGACATTGACTACCTCATAAGAAAAGACCCAGTGACATGTACTTGTTACTATAGACATAGAGTAAATTCTTTGAGGCAATTGATATGTCATGATGAAACGTTCTTCGGAAGAATATTGGACTACTATTTTGTGACTGAGTTCCAAAATAGAGGGAGTGAACATGACCATGCACTGTTATGGATAGAGGGTGCACAGGTCTATGGAAATGACAACAACTCACAAATCGAGCAGTTTCGAGACAAATTATAACATGCAACACAAATCATTTGGATCCAGAACTTACCAAAGTTCATAGACATTACCATACAAGAAGTTGTAAAAAAAAAACAATTCACATTGCAGATACAACTTCCCTATGCCGCCAATGAGAACAACAAGAATCATAGAACCAATTAGTTTAGAGGATAATGTTCTCATTGAGAAATCAAAATCTTTGTTCACATTTCTAGAACAACGAGACTTCGATGACTTAATGAGATTCGAAGACTTCTTGTCAGAACTAAATCTAACAGAAGATGAGTACATCCAAGTGATACAATCTACACTTAAACAACCAACAACTTTCCTTAAACGAAAACATTCACATATTTGGAACAATGGTTTCTCCAAGGACATGCCAATTATGTGGAATGCAAATACAAATGTGCAATATGTCATCAACGCATATGTTGTGGCATCTTATTATACCTCGTACATGACAAAGGTTGACAAATCTATGATAAGTGCATTCAGAAGAGTACGCAGAGAACATGAAAAAATTCAAATTGATGCTATGCAAATGATATGTACACTTGGAAATACATTACTTAATATTCAACAAATGTTTGCTCAACAAGCAGTCCACATCACACTTTTCGTGCCTCTGAAATGTAGTTCAAGGAAATGTGTCTTCATAAACACATCTCCACTTGGCACATGCACATTCGTGCTTAAACCACCATCTTTGCTAAAACAAGAGCCTGATAATTCAGAGGACATGATATGTCACTCTATTATTGATTACTACCTTCAGCATCCACATCCTATTAAGCATATCTGCCTTACATAATTCATATCGCATTTCAAAAAAACACCCATATCAAAAAGAAAAGAAAAAAAACAAATGTAATACGCTTTGTCAAATACAACAAACACATCGACTATGAAAACTTTTGTAGAGAGAAACTATTGTTTTACGTTCCATTTGATCAAAATGAAAACACATTAAAACATAACATCCCTACATGGGAAGTTGCATATATTGCTTATGAAACTACAGTACAAATCAATGAGGCTATATTTACATATAATGTCAACCCAACATGGGGTGATTTAGAAAGTGCACTTGAAGAACTAGAAAACCCTGACAATGTTGATGAGACATTAACAAAGCATAAAACAACTAGAAATCTTTGTGATTCCTATGACTTGCAAGCATATTTTCCTTTTCCTTGAGAAGCTGCCATTGAAAAACATATCAATCTTGGGTTTAAAGTCACAAAACATCCTTTATTTATCGAAAATGAAGAATACTACATAGTTAGACGACTGATGAATTGAGAGCATCAAGAAATCCTAAAGGACATTGCAATGAAGAAATGCTTAAACATGCACACTCATGTGCACTTGTTCCTTACAGGCAGGGCAGGAACAGGCAATACATTCACAGTGAAAGCACTATTCCATATGCTTATACAAATCTATGATTCAAATAGTTCGAGTGACCCTATGAAACCAAAGGGACTAATAGTTTCATATACAGGAAAAGTTTCATATAATGCAGGTGGAACAACAGTCCACTCCACATTGTTAATGCCTTTTAACAAGTCACATTTTCTTCCACTCAACAAGAAAATGTTAGATACCTTGTCTAATATTTAAGCCGAACTACAACTTGTCTTCATAGATGAGGCATCCTTGATTGGAAGTCTTTTCTTATATTCCATTAACAATAGACTAAGAAACATAAAACATGTTCACACCAAATACTTTGGGGACATTGATATGATATTCTGTGGGGATCTTTACCAGGCACAACCCATACAATATTCTCTGATATTTGAACAACCTACGGTCAATATGCAAACAGTGACGCATGACTTTTGGAAATACAACATAAAATGCTTTGAATTACATACTACAATGTGCCAGACAAATGAAACATTTATTGCAATTCTAAATAGAATGCGGACAAACAACCAAACATGTGATGACTTAACATATATCAATTCAAGTTGCATGCGACCTACGCCAACAGACCCAACCTTCCCTTACCTATTCTACAAGAATAAGGATGTTGCAATGCATAACAAGTACATGTTATCGCTCATGCCTGGAAATGATATCATCATCAATTCAATTGACCTTGAAGAAGACAACCATGGAAATGTACCATGTCATCAACATACAACCACTTTTCCTTTGCAACTTGTCCTAAAATTAGACATGCTAGTTCAAAGATATGCCTGCAACTATGATTCATAGGATGGCTTGGTGAATGGTGTAGATGGAATACTCAAATCTTATACCAAAACAGAAAAAGGTGATGTCCTCTAGATTAAGTTCCATGACCTGCATATTGGCCACCAACAAGCAAAGAAGTTAGCTTGTCTATATAATTCAAACACTTCGTGTGATTGGACACCTATATTACGAATATCAAAACCAAGATCAATATTGGCAAAGACAGGTTAACTAAAGATTTGAAAATAGTTTCCAATTAAACTTGCATGTGAACGTACAATCCACAGATCACAAGGGCTAACACTTGATAGTGTTGTGTTCGACCCTACTGGAATACGAATACATTGACTTGTATAAATAGCTATGTCCCATGTCAGAAGCATAGACTCCTTGTATTTTTTAAGCGCTCTTAAAAAGGATAACTTCAAAGTCAAACATAAAGTTGATACTGAGATGCAATGCCTTCGGACTAGTGCAAAATGGCATCTACAATATGATTACCAATCCATATAAACACACTCCTTTGTATCAATTCTCTCACTTAACACATGTGGCCTACATTCACATATGAATGACATACTCAATGACTATGACACAATGCAATCTAATATTTTTTTCTTGCAAGAAACATACATGACATTATGCATGCAAAACAAGCAATTTCCAAATCAAAATTGCATATCAAGTTACATTACACATGGAGTGATGATATTAGTGAAAAAACATGTAACAATTTTGGAGCATATGCATTTCAAAGAAAAAAATGTTGATATGGTGCTAGCAAGAGTAATCTTCCGTGAATCAGAAATTGCAATATTGAATCTCTATGTCACTCTGCATGCAACATTTCCCAACATATTGAATGTTGTTTCAAATCCATTACAACATTTACATTTGAACGAAACTAGTATCATTCTAGGAGACTTCAATGTTGACATGTTACAAAATAGTGCCAGAACAAAAGAATTGGAAAATTACATGTGCAATTACAGTCTTCGTTTTCTTTTGGATAAGATAAACCATGTACAAAATGCACTTATTGACCATGTATAGTCAAATTTGCCCACCTCACAATAAACCCTATTTATCTTAGAAACATATTGGTATGATCACGATACAATTTGTATCGCACTTGAATTTTGAAATATACATCAAGCATATTACAAAATCATATTTCCATGTCTCAAAGCATATCTGGATACTTTGTTTCACAAAACCAAATTATTCATCTAGGATCATCTAACTTATTAATATTTTCTGGTTTGTAATAGATTTTGGACAGAAAGGATTCTATATAACCACAAAGATGGATCAAGAAAAAAAAAGGTGCATGTTTCTAACTCTATCTGTTTCTCTAACCTTTGATTCTCATTTACTATATGTAAATATTACTTGTTTTTCCATACATACCAACTTACATTTATGTTCATTGTATTTTGTGCATTCCCATATTGAAACAAACAAAATAATTAGACAAGACGAAGGACTCTTAACCAGAAATGTAGAAGAAGACATAGGAAGGTGCATGATTCTACCCTTATTCCATACTCCATTGCTTTGTATTTCATTTATTCTGTGTATATTTATTCTACTGATTTGCACCTCATTTATTATATGTAGATACTACATATTAACTTATCTTCATGTCAATTATATTTTTTGTGCTGCTACATTGAAATAAATAAAATTGTATTTAATTTGTTTTTACATGTGTTCCTACATAGCAACTTACCTTCATGTCCATTGTATTCTCTGCATTACTACATTGAAAAAAAAATAGACTAATTGAACAAGAGGATGAAGTCTTATGTGCCACAATAGAGGAAGTTGAAGTGAAATCTTCCAAAAGGTATACCAATAGTGATAGTAAATAAAACACAATGCATGTGCTTAATGTACATCCATATCAATTATGAACAATATACAATGCATGTGCACATTTAATTGTTGTCATGTTCAATGTACACATGTTTTCATCAAAAAAAGTTGGACAAGTGACATGGGCATGAGTAGTCAATCATCGCAAACATCAACACAACAACAAGACCAAAGGTAAAGATTCATAAATTATGCTCTTGCTATGTTTAGGAAACAAATATCCTCAGTTATTTATTCGTCTATGTCATGGTAAATATGTTGATGTCATCTACAACACATGATTTTTAGTTCACAAGAAGTATCGATGAGTACAAGTGAAACGCCCAACATAGTGCAAGTTCCTAAGACTAAGAAGTATTGTTACAAAACTCTAACCTGCATACTTTATCCAAATTGTGCATCTACTTGTACATTGATGCAAAAAAAAAAAAGATACAGAATGTCATTCACATTACTTTTCATGTTCAAAAAATGTCACCAGGTCTAAACTTATACCACCCAATATACTATCAATAGAAGGCTTGAACAACCGTTGAACTGGACAATTGTTTGTCGAAGACATAATGGTCGTGTATATCACCTACTTAGACAAGGAAAACAAAAGTAGATGCATTATGCGTGCAGACATGACAAACAACGAAGCCATGATGACAGTTACACTGACTATCCCTACACAACTTGTCCAGAAACATGCAGAAAAGATCTTGTCATGTAATGGGATATCCATTACAAATTTCAATATATTATCGAAAACAGTATATGACTGTGGTGATTGTGATTGGATTATATCGCTCAATGAAACAAGTGTTGTGGAAAAAGTTCCCACATTTTTCTCAGAATATCATTTCATACCAGACACAACAATCAACCAATTTGCAAAGAGCAACGACATTTACCCAATTGAAACCATTGGTGCAGTTGTCACATTTGCAAGAAAAGTTGGCTCGCAACACATTTTCCATATAAAATATGGAAACTCGGACAACGACAAGGCAATGGTATTGTTTTACATACCCATTTTTTCCATTTGCTTTCACATGCTCATATATCTCAAACATCTTACACAACTATTAAATTGTTCCATGGTGCATCTACAATTGTTCGACACCTATGCAAATTTATTTTCCTCAATGGAACAACAATTGCATAAAGGGAAATTTTTAATTATGTTGTTAAAAAATATAACAAAGAAAAGAGATGTTAAAGAAAGGATCTTTTGCACAACCCAAGCAACATTTGTAATAGAATTGCAAACAGACATAGTACAGGATCTCAAGAAACTAACTAGCTCCACAATTGTTGTACGTATACATATACACTTCCACCCACAATTTGCACAAAAAAATTTCCTTAAACAATTTTGTGCAGTTTTTTTGTTGTACGCATATATATTATATTGTTCAATATACTAACTGCTATGCTCACATGCGCAATTTGAGGGTGTTTTGGTTGCAACAAATGCCTACTCGACCCCCTTCGAGACTGTATGTGCCAAATGCAATTCTCTTTCTTTTGCCTCTACGTTCATAAATGATGGCACAATTGATTGTCCATGATGTGGTGCAAAATGCCCTTACATATATAGACATTACCTCAATGTTGTCATCCAAACCCTCAACAATACAATTGTACATTGTACAGTTAGACAACATGTATTACAAGATGTGCTTCTTGGGTTGACAAAATTTCCATATGAAATATACCTACATAAAAACGCAAGCATTGTCTACATGCTACGAGACTTCCGCGTCCATAGCAAATTTACCTTAAATGAGGACAATGTCATACTTTATATTAGTTGAAGAAAAAAAAAATCATATCATTCATTGACAAGAAATGAAACAATCTTATCTGTCTCTATCCATGTTACCCAATTAAGATATGAATAAAGTTTTTCAATACCATGACAAAGTGAACTGGAAGTGCATATGATTATTGAGTCCATGAATGAGAAGCATGAGGAAAGACCTCAAAGTACCCAATTGTGAATAAATCAGGTCCATTCTTTGAGGCGTCAAAATGGCTTTCTCCTTTGAATAGAACCATCGGGCATTTTCAATAATATTGCAAATTTGGCATTGTTCAAACTCCATTAAGTTAAACCCTTACAGTATTTTCCAGAACTAGTAATGTTAGAAAATTGTCAAGTCAACGTGATCTTGGTTCATAGTAATATCAGAAGAAAATGTTCATATTAATATTGGTTCATATTAATATAGTAATCGGAAATTTCTTTGTGCCCATTTGGGAATTTGGTTATAGATGGGATACAGTGCCCAATCTTTGTTGATTTTTTCATGTGTTGTGTTTTCTAGACTTTTGATCATGTGCTTTGGTATTGTGGTTCAAGGTTCTTATGGGCCTGGTTTTTGGATTATGAATGGATAATAGATTCAGGATCTTAGAGGTTTTTCTATCATCTTAAGGAATATACAAGACCTACCTTGTCTTTTAATGTAGGATCTATGGAGAAAATGTAATATGTAGTTCATTTGACCAGTTTTACTTGATTAATGAAATTACCAAAATTCTTCTTTGGAAATATTTTGAAAAAAAAAAAAGATATATACTAATTGAATTCAAATGGGAATATGATATCGCCCGCAAGGGTGTAGACCGATTGGAAAGTGCCCTATAAATGGAAGGAAATTTGTAAAAAGTAGGTCTCAAGTTCGATTCTCACCTCGACTTACTTGTGCTCCATTCATGCGGGTTGCGTTGAGCACCTGGGGTTATAGTGTTAGTCATCAGGTATCGACCCCATGTCACGCGAGTACGAGAACCGTGAGTTGTCGATTCCCCTAGCATAAAATAAATAAATAAATAATGGGAATATGTTATCAACCACACAAAATTAAAATTCAAGTTCGTCATTGTTATACTTATGCTCAAGCTGACAATACAATAAGTTTACTTCAACAACCCTCCATTGATTTATCTGTAGCTTTTTTATACTTCTCTTATGCAAACACATCCTAGAAACTATACGTATGAATCACTTTATTTATTCTTTGATTGAAGTGCATGTAGAGTTGTCTAAAAGACTTCATCGTTACTGTTGGTCCTAAAGTCTACACCTGACTACTAAAGGGCATAGCTAGGCCACCACAAGTTTGGAATGCTCATTCTTTTCAATCTGTTGGTCAGTTAGAGGGTTGGTTCACCAAGACAAGAGCATGGTGATATTGGAAAGATGATATGGATGAGGGTTCTCCTTGGTTACTGGCACACTAATGAAACACAAGTGACATAATAGAGATAAAAATGGAGGGAAACAACAAACCATTCAATGAATAATATGTTGCAAGAAGTTTAATACTTAAAATAATATTTCAAGGCATTAAACAATGTATCAAAAACATAATTACTCTCACAGGTTGCAATAAAAACAAATCTTCATCAAAGCATTAGTTGT
>JZKD02S0272642.1:945841-957678 GCA_000966675.3 Picea glauca
GACTAGGAGGTATAATTACAACTAATGGAATAAAGCTGACATAAATAAAATAACATTACTAATGTAATATGCCCCAATTAAGGGGTAATGAGCCAATATTAGGGCTTAACACATTGGGATTATCACCATGCAACATTGGGATCATCACTAGCTAATGTGCATTGTCCTTGAGATCATCATCGGACTAGTGCATTATTCTTGATTCCCTTATCTCCCCCTCACTTCACTTTGTTTCAGTCAGTTAATTGAAGACTGATAGACTAGGTAACTTAGACTAGGTGGCAATTCACTCCCGTAACTGCCTGAGAGACTTGACTAGGTGGCAGTTTACACCTATAACTACTGGTGTGTGTCCAGATCACTCTAAACCACCACTATGGTGCATTATTTACTCATGTATTCTATATCTATTTTAAATTATTCACTCTTTGAGTGTGGATTATGGTTAATGAGAATCCTTCCATTCTTTCTCTCTTGCTTCTTCTTTCTCAATTTCTCTCTGCAAATGTGTGTGGTATTTTCTAGCTAGATCCATTCTCTGCAGGTTCAACACATTTACAAACCCAAGATTAATGTGTGTTATAATTAAGTATCTCAAGAGTTCTTAACTCCGACTTTTCAGCGTTTAGCGATTTCGGCTTGTTCTGGATTGAAAATTCCCAAAGTGGTACAAGCTCGAAGTGACGTGGCACTTCGGGCATTCGGATCTGTGGCACTTTGGGCATTCGGATCTGTGGCACTTCGGCTATTTTGGGTCAAAAGGATGATGTGTCACATAAATAATATGTGCTACGTGTCACTTGAAACATTACAGATGACGAACCCAAAATATGCTTGAAATGAGTGCCACGTGTCATGGTCTAGATGAGAGCCATGTGTCATGGCTAATGGATGCCATGTGTTTACGACAGTTTGATGCCATGTGTCGGTGATGGATTGATGCCACATCTCCCCGGTACTTAGGGCTTCGGAGGTTTCTGAATGCAGAGCTTGTATAACTCCTGGAGAAGTACGGGCCCAGAGTGATGTGGCAGCCTCACGTTGTTATCACCCTAACAATTTTTATCGGGATCTAAAAGCTTCTGAAGTTTAGTGAGATGCTATACCACAATAGAGGCACAATAGTTCAGGGTGCTCGGCTATATTCCGCGGTGTATGAACGAATGTAGTGGAAGTGGGAAGGGATTAGCTCGGCGGGCTGTCGATCTTGAAGAATCTCAGATCTATGGTCGAAGCCTACATCGGACAAACAAATAGCACGGAACTTAACATCGTGAAGGCAGACCGGGGAAAACTACTTTGGTTTCGACGGGGAATGCGTGGCGCTCTTACACACGCATCGGGGGAGATGACGGATTGCTCAAAACCACTTTTCCTATGGCCCCGATGTCACATGGTTCAAAACGTCATGTCGATAGCTCGCGGGGAGGATGGTGGTTGGTCAGATCACCTCACATCACCGGTCCAGGTACTTTCCCGGATGACGTACCAAAAGGACGTTGTCGCATAACTAACTTGAGGCTCATCATTCGAAGTGGATTGATGAAGCGTGGCACACCAAGGTATTGTGACATTAATTCATGAGCAAAGTACACAAACCATCAAATCTCAGATATGAATCATTTTATCCTATTCTAGGAAATTGTCATCTTATGCGTAAGAAAAACAAGCTCGGCCTGTGCTCCTGAATTCTGTAAACTCAAAGGGTGGCCAAATCAAGGTCTCTACAAAGTCTAGAAGGCATGGATAATACCCATCAAATGGTGTCTGGCGTGACTGGGTTCTCAGCTAAGGTACCAGGCAGGTCAATAAGTAAGAATGAAAGATGGGTCTTGCAGATGTTGGCGACTAAATTTCATACCGAACCTGAAACTGAGACAGAGTCAGGAGTAAAATTAAACCACATTATGAGGGATGTTGTCATAAATCAAAACACGGGCAACACCTGCCACCCATCCGCAAAGAAGAAGAGGAGCAAAAGGAGGAAATCAGAGGCCAAAACCGAGATGACAGAGAGCGTCGGGGAAAATTTCGATTGGTGGAGTACCCTGGAGGAGGAAATCGCCAAGATGAGGTGAATCCTCAGGTAAAATGTTGGTGTATTTCAGATAGATTTGGACAGATGTCGGCTTAAGAGAAGGGAGTCCTGATATGACAAATCGATTACTAACGGTCCCTTTAAATAATACAATTGTTCTTCCTTTTTGTACCTTGTATCTGTTTTTAGAATTATGAGGAAGTCGGAACGTTTTAAATTCCATATGAAATTACTCTATATATGCTTGGCCTCACGAGTATAGAAGCATGGAGAAAAGAGGATCTTGCCCTCTGTGCAAGAAAACTTTATAAATCTCTGGGGCTGGAATGAATACATGGGTGTAGAGGCAGATTTTGGGACTTTTTATGAAAAGATTCTAATTGGTGGTGTTATGAGTCTCGTTTTCTCTCATAGTGTGTGATTCATGTTATTCTGTATTTTCATTTTTCTTTCTTCTGTCTAAATTGAGAAACTAAAAGTCTAGAATTCATTATTCAATTCTCTCAGCTTAGCAATTTAGACTATGTTCATCTCTTCTAAACCATTTCAGAATTCATTACTATAATGCTCTGATAATAGTTGTGTGTTTATTTTCTTCTAATACCATTTAAATTTTCAAGCATAAACTCAGAAGTCACTTCCTCATTTAGCCTTTTCCTCTTGATTGTTTTCACGATTTTGAAATGCATCCTACATTCTTGACCCCATAGCCCAAAGGTCATCTTCAACTCTTCAACAACTTTATTAAAACACCAAAACAAACCAATTCTAGCCACCAATTTCCATAGATGTATCAAGTGACATGAGAGAGCCCTCTCTGAGTTGAGAAGGCTAGTGCCTCAACTCTAAAGCTGGTTGAAACAGTTACCTCTATCATCTATCTATTCAGCCAAACAGAATTTACAGAGTGCTAACATTATGGTGTCATTGTCGGGGACAAGATTTAAAAATTTTCCCTGGGAAGAACGACATGGTTGAGTTCTAGGGTCTAAGAGTGACAGACACTTAGGCACACATTGGTTGTATTCCTGCTCTGGTGACTCCACTTCGGTTCGAAGGCGACTCCACTGATAAAAGAATCCTGAATTTCCAAGAGGCAACCCTTCTCTCAATACTTCAAGCACGAGACAAAAACTTCACTAAAAGATGAAACCCCTTGACAAGGGCAAGGAAGGGAATCATGAGCGAAAACAGGTACTCAAAATGGGACCTCTTACAAAGCATTTTACTTTTCATTTTAAGTTGCCTCTGCTCCTTCCTTGAAAATGCCAAACGAAATTTCTTTTACCTATTGTATCTTAATAATGATCATGAAAGACTTAAAATTATATTTCCTCCTCTATATGTTGCACATGCATACCCTCTCCTTGTCGTTGGTTCTGATAAAAAGGTTTCACCTAGGCCATGCAATGACAATGACCAAGTTGATGAATCTCGTGAGACTTAGACCAATGTCTCTCCCACTGTTCTTGTCCCAACACCCCCTAAGGCCCGACATAGATATATACCCTTAAAGCTACCCCAAACCCTTCATGATTTCCCTCCAAATTACTATGACTTCCTACCTGTGTTCGACGGAGAATCGGGTATCATATCTGCTGAAAAGCACATTCAAGGGTTTGAGCATTTTATATATTTATTTGAGATTGACCATGATGATGTGTGTATGAGAGTTTTCTCTCAATCCTTGAAAGGGGACACCAAACACTGATTCAAACACTTACACCCAGAAACCATCAACTCATGGGTGGAATTAAAGAAGGTTTTTTTTTAATTCCTTAGAGCTGCAACTCACTGAGTTTTACGCCTTGAAAAGACACAGCAATGAATCTATATTTTTAATCAGTAGAAATTTCTCTAGTGTATATTATAATTTGTCCAAAGAAATTCAACCCTCTGAAACTGCTGCCATGTTCCATTATGCAACTGCTCTTCATCCATATTTTTCTTTCCTCCTGATGGAAAGAAGACCTGGGTCCTTACAACAAATGTTTAGTGATGCTTGGGACATTCAACACAACATCCAAGCATGTAAACAAACCCAAAATGAGGGGTTGAATGTTCAAGGACATGAAAGTGAATATAAACATAAAATAGTTGATTGGAATCTTGAGCATAGAATTGACAATATCATAGGTCCTCTTGAAGTTTCCAGTGCTAATGATTTTGCAAAAAATTACATCCCACTTGTTGAAAGAGGAGGTGTTGATCCATCCCATGATGAGCAGAGGGTTGATAATTTTATGTATTCATTTGTAGATAGTCAAGAATATGAGTGTGAAAAGCAGCTTGTTTAAGAACAGGTTGATGTTCTAAGTTTGTTCTTGTTAGATGACATGGCATATGTTAATGATTTGCCTATATATGATGAATATGATGATTATGATGTTGACCCCCTGGAACAATCAACCACATGTTCTCTATCAAAAAATGTTCCTTTTCAGTAGTATAATGAAAGCAATCAGGCTGCATATCACAATTACAAAGAAGAAAGTATTGAATCAACTGAAGGGAATTCCTTACCTCTATGCTTTTCTTCTTTCAAATTGCTGAAAGAAAATCCTAAAATCATCATCGAAGAAAAAGAATATGTGTTTATGCAAAGCCACGCTAGATCAATGGAACAGAATGACAAGATGTCACAACATTCTTTTCATGTGCTTGAAGACCCTATTGCTTGCGTTGAAATACAACCATATGTTGGCAATGAAATTGAAGACGGTTTCAAATCAGGTAGGACAACCCTACCATTATGTTTTGCTTCTTTTGAATTATTGAAGAAAAATATTTGTAGTATCTCAGGACAGGGATCCTCCAAGCATGAATGGAGTGGTGATGATAATTCTATGGACAATCACATAAAGGGTCATGTCAACTCAGATTTGCAGTCTATGTTCAACTATCATCCTGAAAAGGAAGAAGAAGTTGCTCCAGAAAGTATTGTTCAAGGTCATTTTCTCCATCCCGAAATTAGTATGGATTCTCAACGTGAAAAGGTGTTTCAAAGTATTTTCTCTTCCCTTGAGAATGACATTGTGGTTAAATTTTTAAGCAACATAGACATGGATGAAGATTTTGAAATTGCATCTATGGAAGTTTCCAGCAATAAAGAAACAAATGACATAGATGAAGCAGTGTATGCCATTTGTCCATCAGAAACACAGAAAGATAATGAAGAGGCAATGGTTTTATTCAAGTCATTTGAAAATCAGGGTTTTGAAAATCCATCCGTGGGAGCTCTAGACTGTGAAGTAGTGCATGAGCAGGAACTTATTTCTATTTATTCACTGGAAATTCAAAGTGGTTGTCTTCAAACAAATTTCCAGAAATTTAATGAAACCACGTCAGAGTTGTTTAATGAACAAGAGGATAGCCTTGGTGCATGTTATATGGCTGTCATATTTGAAGATGTTCAAGAATATGTGAATATTTTTGTTGATATGCATAGCCAAGCAGACAAGCCTATCATCGTCATTTCATTCGAAGATGTTCTCAGAACAAAAGAAATAGAGAAAAAACAACTAACACTGATGAAAGATACTTGCCTTTCGGTTTTTGCTCATCAGGGAGAAATGATTTTTCATGATTTTCAAGATCCAACGACCATCCTATTACAGTCTTTAGTGAAGGATGAATTTGCTTCATTCATAAGCTCATATTTTGGATTCAATTTGTTTTTTCAACCGCCATCCTTTACGTTTTTCTACCAGATTGAGAAAAAAGTGAACAAAGGAAAATCAGGAAGCCAATTGCTTGATTGGATTCATTGGAACTTTAGCATCACTTGAGCGAGTGGTCATCCCAACAGTTTTAGGGTAGGTAGGGATGTGAAAATAAGATTTTCGGTCAAGCATTTTCCAGTTTGAGTTTTCTAGCACTAGATACAGTCAGTTTTCAATAATGAACTTGGACGTCCCCCATGCAGTTGGAAGCAGTGCACAAAGCTTGGTAGGATCAGGACACACACATGTTTTGGGGAACAGTCCCATGGATCAGGCACTGGGTCTATGAGTTCTTTGCTACCTCGTTCGGAGGATAGCATCCCCAGTTGGAGCCAATGTTATCACCCTAACAATTTTTATCAGGATCTAAAAACTTCTGAAGTTTAGCGAGACGCTATACCACAGTAGAGGTACGATAGTTCAAGGCGCTCAGCTATATTCCACGGCGTATGAAAGAATGTAGCGGAAGTGGGAAGGGAGTAGCTCAGTGGGCCGTCGATCTTGAAGAATCTTATATCTACGGTCGAAGCCTACATCGAACAAACAAATAGCACGGAACTTAACATCGCGTAGGAAGACCGGGGAAAACTACTCTGGTTTCAATGGGGAACGCATGGCACTCTTACACATGCATAGGGGGAGACAACGGATTGCCCAAAACCACTTTTCCTATGGCCCGGATGTCACATGGTTCAAAACGTCATGTCGATAGCTCGCGGGGAGGATGGCGGTTGGTCAGATCACCTCACATCATCGGTCCAGGTACTTTCCCAGATGACATAGAAAAAGGACGTTGCCGCATAACTAACTCAAGGCTCATCATTCGAAGTGGATTGATGAAGCGTGGCACACCAAGGTATTGTGACAAAAATTCATGAGCAAAGTACACAAACCATCAAATCTTAGATATGAATCATTTTATCCTATTCTTGGAAATTGTCATCTTATGCATAAGAAAAACAAGCTCGACCTGTGCTCTTGAATTCTGTAAACTCAAAGGGTGGCCAAATCAAGGTCTTTGCGAAGTCCAGAAGGCATGGATAATACCCGTCAAACATTTTCTGGTGCGACTGGGTTCTCAGCTAAGGTACCAGGCAAGTCAATAAGTAAGAATGAAAGATGGGTCTTGCAGATGTTGGCGACTAAATTTCATACCGAACCTTAAACTGAGACAGAGTCGGGAGTAAAGTTAAACCCTGTTATGAGGGATATTGTCATAAATGAACACGCAGACAACATCTACCACCCAGCTGCAAAGAAGAAGAGGAGAAAAAGGAGGAAATCAGAGGCCAAAACCGAGATGATAGAGAGCGTCGAGGAAAATTTCGATTGGTGGAGTACCCTAGAGGAGGAAATCGCCAAGCTGAGGTGAATCCTCAAGTAAAATTTTGGTGTATTTCAGATATTTTTGGACAGATGTTGGCTTAAGAGAAGGGAGTCCTGATATGATAGACCAATTACTAACGGTCCCTTTAAATAATACAACTGTTCTTCCTTTTTGTAACTTGTATCTGTTTTTAGAATTATGAGGAAGTCGGAATGTTTTAAATTCCATATGAAATTACTCTATATATGCTTGGCCTCACGAGTATAGAAGCATGGAGAAAAGAGGAGCCTGCCCTCTATGCAGGAAAACTTTATAAATCTCTGGGGCTGGAATGAATACATGGGTGTAGAGGCAGATTTTGGGACTTTTTATAAAAATATTCTAATTGGTGGTGTTATGAGTCTTGTTTTCTCTCATAGTGTGTGATTCCTGTTATTCTGTATTTTCATTTTTCTTTCTTTTGTCTAAATTGAGAAACTAAAAGTCCATAATTCATTATTCAATGCTCTCGACTTGGCGATTTAGACTATGTTCATCTCTTCTAAACCATTTCAGAATTCATTACTATAATGCTCTGATAATAGTTGTGTGTTCCTTTTCTTCTGATACCATTTAAAATTTTCAAGCATAAACTCAGAAGTCACTTCCTCATTTATCCTTTTCCTCTTGATTGTTTTCACGATTTGGAAATGCATCCTACATTCTTGACCCCATAGCCCAAAGGTCATATTCATCTCTTCAACAACTCTATTAAAACCCCAAAACAAACCGATTCTAGCCACCAATTTCCATAGATGTATCAAGTGACACGAGAGAGCCCTCTCTGAGTTGAGAAGGCTAGTGCATCAGCTCTAAAGTTGGTTGAAACATTTACCTCTGTTGTCTATCTATTCAGCTGAACAAAATTTACAGAGTGCTAACACGCGTCACATGATTTCATGTGTATTTACTGATGGATGCCATGTGTCCTTCGTGGATGAGTACACGTGCCTCTAGCACTTCGCCCTTCGAGAGTTTATGTATGTAGAGTTTGTATAACTCCCAAAATGGTATAGGCACGGATACATTAACCATGTTTATTTGTAATTAACCCAATATTAATGTATCTTATCATTAAGTATCTCGGGATTTCTTGACTCTGGCTCTTCGACATTCTGCGATTTTGGCCTTTTCTGGATTGAAAACTCCCAGAGTGGTACATGCCCGAAGTGACGTGGAACTTTGGGCATTTGGATCTGCGACACTTCAACTATTTGGGGCTTCACAAGTTCCCTCTTGTTCTTAAAACCCACGTGATTTTGAAACTTCGAATGCGCAGGTGTCGTTGATCTGAAGCCACATTTAGGTGTTAGTTTTATGATGGACTTTGGGTCTTCCAAAGCATCTTCCATCACCATTTTCACATCTAGACCTCATCTTATAAAAATGATTCTGTGTAACTTAAATGAATAGTTGATTGATGTGTCTAAGGATGACACCCCGAGTGCCCAATATTAGAGTATCTTCTTCATCTTGTAAGATAATTGAAGTTGTTAGAACACTTTAGAATTTTAAACTTTTAAATTTTAAAATCTTTTGTTTTAACCTCTTAAAAATAAAATTTCACCAAAAAAACTTAGGGAATTGCTTTTCAATTAAATAAATCCATGATCATTATGTATTAATAAGGCACTTACAATATCATATGTTGATGAGTTGCATTAAATTTGATCAAATGGCTCTCATGTTCTCTGAATTATAAAGTTGCCCGAGTTTTAAAAGAAAACCTTCAATGGTCACTTCGAGACTTCGTGCTTCGATATTTTCAAGGCATCTAAACAACAAAAACCCTGAATCTACAAAGCTTTGAAGTCCTGAAGACAGTTCCTGGTGATAATCTTTAAAAGGGTCTACAGATGAGTTGTAGGACATGTGTCATTAATTTTTTTCTTGGGCTGGCACCTAGCACTTGTTTTAAACATTTGTGTCAGCTTATTCGCACATTTTCAGGTGAAATGTGTCGCCCATCCTTTCTTGAGATGTCGCTAAAAATGACGTCATCACTTCCACGTCACTCTGGGATATTTCCCTTCAGAAAATAAAACAAATAATTCTTTCAACACCATTGAACTATCAAAGTGTCGAAGCATTTGATATCATAGCAAATAAAAACGTTTCAAAAAGCTAATAAAATATTTAACAATTTTAATTAATCATTAACTATTAACTAATCACTGTGAAAATCTGGCCTTGGGGAGATTTCTGTTGTGCTACATCCAAAACTCCCAATGCCAAAGTGTCGAAGTACGAGCTTCACATTTAAGAAAATGAACTCCCAGAGATCTAGGGTTCAGAAGCCTCGAAATACCTATAATGATTTGAATGTTCACTCCAGGAATTCCGCCTTCGGAGAATTTCTATCATCCTTCATTCAAAAACCCCGAATACCGAAGTTCCAAAGTACTTAAGGCTAAATGATTTTTAAAGCATGATTAATTAAAACATAAAAGTGATTAGTTTCACTCGCAATTCCGCCTTCCGGAGATTTTTGTCGTCTTACATTCAAAACCAGCGAACACCGAACCGTGAAAGTATTAACGACATTTATAACTGGCTAAAGTTAAAGATTTGGGTAAATATCGCAATCGTCAGTTAGTAAATTCCATGGATTTTTAATAATCACCTTGTTAGTAGATCAATATGAAGATTGATAGACTTTATGAATAAATGCATTTCGAATCTCAAGTCATTCTACCATTTGCAATTAGAGTTTTTCATTCAGTAATTGAGAGCTTACAAACTTCTCTTATCATAGTAAGGTCAATTTCATTTCTCTGAGAATTATGGTGTCACGCAAACCAGGGAAGAAGCAAGATGCATCAGCAGATGATTCCAACCCAAACACAGATATTCTCTCGGACACCACTTCATGAATTATAGATGCCATCAAGTCTTGGAAATAGGTCTACGATATCTTGGAACATGAGATTATTCTTTGTTCAGATGATTCATCGGAAGAAGAATATGAGTCGTTCTCAGCCAAGCTCAGATTGGTAGCTCAGTCTCAACTGCATAGGATTGTTGCTCGAACAACAATAATACCCTACAATGACATGATAAGTTTGGCTCTGGATCACATTGGCATTCAAACCAGAAGCATTATCATTTACTAGAACACCTCCATTGGGTACTTTCGTCTGGAGGACATACAAGTAATGTATAAACTATATTTTGCACCCAAATACACGTATAATACAACATTTATTCTAGATTTTGAAAGGAGAGAATGCACTCTGTTAGCGTTAGAAGTCACTCTCGGATTGCAGCAGGAGTAGAGCCCAACGCCCATCAGTTTTATGTCATGAATAATTTAATGGGGGTGGTAGAATGGATAGAGACCCAAGAAGATATTGCTTTAACTCAAAAAACCGTGTCCGGCATGCAAGAACAGGTGAGGTCTTGATCTAACTTTCGTCGGTAGGTTGAGTATAAAATGAGAAGAGGGAAGACTTGGTAGGAGAAGTGAACAAGACTGCTTTGGGCATCAGACCTTCCAGCAGCTTGAGAAAGAAAAACTTAGAAGACAAGATCCTCTTGGTTCATAGTTTCAGGGAACTGAAAGGTGACTTGACTTAATCCTTCAATTCCAAGTCATTCAGCATTGAGAAAATACAAGAGCTGATTAAAAACAATGCGACTATCACAATGATCAAACATACATCATCCTATAACAGCGCAACTCGATTGGATCCTCCAATTTCGAGCTGTTCTAACACAGTGTTAATAGAGAGATGGAAAGAGGCTGACATTCATTAGACAAGAAGTCTCAAGCGCCAATACATAACCAGAGCAACTAGTGCTTCATCAAAACTTTACAATTGGGATCCTATCTCAACCATCCACCTTAATAAAATGGCAAAGTTGCCTACATATACTCAAAGCAAACAATCAGCAGCAAGATTGAGTCACTACATATAAAAAAAAGAGTACGTATGCATGTCTACTAGCAGACTGCACATGCAGTCTTTGGACCATGGTGCGCTTATGTCAGACGCAATCAGACTCCTGGCAGCTCTGCGGACGAATCGACAAGCCTTTAATCCTCTATCGAATTTTCCATTTATGGTGGAGACGATGTCTAACCACCACCAACAACCTTAATAACTACTTCCTTGGGGTCGGGAACAGCCCCATTCAACTCTGTACCTTTAGGACATGGATGCCTCTTCATGCTGCCACCTGAATCTGCTAAACGGCTTCATGGAAAGACGTAGAGGTGGACGTGAGGACTAAGGCATCATATGGGATGCGGTGAATGAACGGTGACCAGGTAGGGATGATTTGGCATGTGTGGTGTGAAAGTAAGAAGAGGAGAGGCCAGGTGGAAGGATGTGGCATGCGTACTACACCATCACAGACCAGTGATGAGGTAGCATGAGGTGAGGGGAAACAGTGACTGTGGAGGTGATAGGGGTGAGACACATGACAGGGGGAAGAAAGGTGATAGGCGAAGGGAGGAAAAATGGTGAGATGTGATTGGTCGAGGGAGAGGACACGTCGCTATGACGGGGATGACGTGGAAGGGAGAGGAATAGGTGTCAGAATATAAAAGGGGGTGAAAGGGAACGGGATATGCCATGAGGGTGAGTGGAAGACAGATGGCAGGAGGAGAGGGAGGCGGTAAGTGGTTTGGAAGTGGTGGGGGTTGTCGCAAGGAGGATGTGGCACGATAGCAGCGGGCCCCACACTGGAAAGCCGCCCATATCGGACC
>JZKD02S0272642.1:972196-986361 GCA_000966675.3 Picea glauca
GTTAGAAAGAATGGAGATTTCACCGAAAATTCTTCTCACACCACACAATTATTTTGAGTGGAAGCTAAAAAATATACTTCATCTCAATGGTAGAGGCTTGTACTGAATGACAATGGCTACAAACACAGAACCCACATTGGTGATTGAAAAATCAAAATACTTCAACCGCATGGATGAGGCCTTCGATCTTATTTGAATGTCAATTTATGCCAAGCTATTGTTTCATGTTGAATCCTGCACTGCTCCAAATGGGATTTGGATCACTCTGGAAGGCATCTTTGGAAAACGGGAAGAGATGAGAGGTCACATGCTCAATATTGAATTAAACTCTTTATATCCAAAGAGTTTTGACAATATCCATGACTTCTACACGAAGTTCAAGTCCCTACTTCTTCATCTAAAAGGATGCGGGATCAATAAAGAAAATCAACACAAATAGTTGATTCTTGCCATTTTGTCAAAATTAGGTCCGGAGTGTGGAGTCTTTTTCTTCACATTCCATACAATGAGGATCACTTCAAGAGCATCCTAGACAATTCCCACACTGGATTTGTTCATTGAGTCCCTAAAGAATGAACAAGACAAGCTCATAAAAATGGGAGAAATTAAGAGCTCCAAGGTGCATGCACTTATTTTTCATGAGATCATCACATCCAATCCGAAGTCCAAACATAAAGGAAAGGGAAAGGCACATCATGAGAAAAGTAAGGAAGGAAATTCCAAACCCTTTGATGAACCCTCTGGCTCCAGGGGTGGAAAGGGAAAGCAAGGAAAGACAAAGTGTGGTTATTGCAATTGCATATACCACCCTAAATCATCATGCATGAAGAAGATAATAGATCTCATGTCACAAACACTCCAACAGAACAACCTTGTGGACTCCATTCCCGAGAATTCCAAAAAGAAGCCAGGAGACAGAGTGCCACAAAACAGAGGTAATTCTCATTCTTTAATTTCTATTCATTCTTCTCCTGATACATGGATCCTGGATTCAGGAGCATCCCATCACATGGTAGCCACACAAGATGTCTAATCTTATTTAACTGCATGCATGGGTCCTCCCATCCTCATGGGTGATGATTCCCCAGTGGAAGTCACTGGAAAAGGGAGCGTAGAGCTCCAACATGGAAGTTTCAAAAATATATTACATGTTTCAAAATTTTATGTGAATCTACTTTTTATTTATCAGATAGCACATACATGAATAAGAAAAAGGGTGTAATTCACAATGGATTCTGAGACCATATATGACATGCATGAAAACTCCAATATTGTTGTTGGTGAGGTAAATCACCAGTCTCGATTGTATACATTTTCTAAGTTTATTGCTAAATCTGAACCTACATTGCTACAAACTCATGTTGATGATGATTATAGACTCTGGCGGATTTGGTCATTTAAATTTCAAGTACATGCATCAACTCAACAAACAAGGAATGGTCAAACACTTTCCCGACATACACTTTTCTGAAGGATTTTTTCAAGGATGGGTTCTTGGAAAACATCCTCAAGAGAAGTTTGAGAAAGGTAAGGCTAAGAGGGCCTCCTCTCCCTTGGAGCTTGTCCACAATGACCTCATGGGTCCTTTTCTCGATCCTTCCATCAACAAGGAGACGTATATGCTGACATTCATCGATGATTACTCAAGGCACACTTGGGTGTATTTTATCAAGAAGAAGTCCAAATTTTTTTAACATCTCAAATATTTCAAAGCGCATGCAGAGACATGGTCCGGGAAGAAGATCAAAACCCTCCACATAGAAAATGGAGAGGAGTATGTAAACAAGGATTTCTAAAATATTTTTGTAAAGGAAGGTATACAATTATAGCATACAGTACCATACACTTTGTAGCAGAACATGGTATCTAAAAGGAAGAATTGATCTCTCAAAGAGATGGCTAGTTGCATGTTGCATTTAAGGTCCCTTCCCTCCAATTTTTTGGCTAAAGAACTTGATTGTTCTAATTACATACATAACAGATCTCTTCATAGATCTGTGAAGGACAGGAAACCTTTTGAGGCCTGGAGCGGTATCAAACCAAAAGTCACCCACTTTTGAATATTTGGATCACACGCATGGGCCAGCTTACCCTCTGAAAAGAGGAAGGCATTAGATCCTCAGAACACAACTTGCATCTTCGTGTGATATTCTGAAGGTGTGAAGGGTTACAGGTTGATAGATCCCTAAACGAACAAGCTCATCATTGAGTGAAGTGTCCAATTTGACAAAAGTCCCATGCATGTACCTCGAGAGCCACATGTAGAGACTTATGTACTTTTGCTTGTGCGAGACATTCGATATTATTCATCCTCCCAGTCATATCAGTCTTCATATTTGAGTTCCAAATCATGTTTGTATGATGATGAGCATGCAGATGATGAGCCACATCATATGCCCAAGTGGGTACAGTCCACCCTACAAGTAGCAGGTGACATTGTGGGGCATCCAGCGGATCCGAGGAGGATGAGATCCCAGTTTGAGAAGCCACCTCATGCCTTTACAAATACTGAACCAGTGATGTCCATGCATTTCTACATGGTTCTAGCTTCATATACAAACCTATGCAGTGGTTGCAAGGAATCCCTTCTAGTAAACCGTTATGACTGAGGAGTATAACTCCCTCATCGAGAAATAGACTTGGGATCTGGTTCTGCTTCCTTTGGATATGAAGATAGTCAGATGAAAATGAGTCTACAGGACAAAGAAGGAAGTAGACAAATAGGTGAGAAGGTACAAGGCATGGTTGGTTTCCAAATAATTTCACAACATCCATAGGATTGACTATGATAAGACCTTTGCTCCAGTAGCAAAGATGGACTCCATCTGGTTGGCCCTTTCCATTGTAGTAGCCAAGGGGTGGGAAGTTCACTAGATGGATGTGAAGAATTCCTTTCTTCATGGGGATCTCTAAGAAGATATTTACATGGAGAAACCTCAAGGGTACATATATAACTCATCTTTAGTATGCCAACTGAAAAAGTCACTCTATGGCCTCAAGCAGGTTCCTAGGCTAAGATGGACTCTTATTTACTGTATTGAAATTTTTTTAGATGTAAATTAGATCCAAACATATACATGATGAGGACCTCGTACTCTTTTTTTATATTATTTTTATATGTATTACACCTCTTAATAACAGAAAGTTCAACCTAAACAATTGTTGCAGTCAAAGACATTTTGCATGACAGGTTCTCTATGACTGATATGGGTCCACTTCACTTTTTTCTTGGTCTTGAGGTCAGTCATGATGCTTCAAGATTCAAGATATATCAGACTAAGTATGTCATGGATCTCTTGGTTAGATTCCACATGACCGACTGCAAGTCGACAACCACACCCTTCTTGTCTAGGGTACATCTTGAGGATGGTAGGGATACACCAATGGTGGACAACACCTAGTATCGAAAGCTAGTGAGGAGCCTCTTATATCTCATCCACACCCGACCAGATCTCTCATATGTAGTAGGGAAAGCTTCCAAGTATATGAAGGAGCCACCCAAGTTACACTGGAAAGTTTCCAAGTGCATCCTCCACTATGTTCAAGGAACCACCATTTATGGGATCCACTATGCAGAAGGTTATGCATTGGATCTCATGGGATTCACATATTCTAATTGGGTTGTAGATAGCATAGATCACAAGTCCACTTGCAAGTACATGCTTAGTTTGGGATATGGTCCCATTTGTTAGTTGTGTAAAAAGCGGTCAACGATTTCTTTATCGTTAGTAGAGGTCAAGTACAAAGGAGTGGTCAACATTACCATTCAAGCAATTTGGCTACATAAATCCCTCACTAAGGTTGGTATCCAATTTCATCGTTTGACTGTCATCTAGTCTAACAACCAAAGCATGCTCAAATTTTGCAGAGACCTGGTGCAATGGAAATGAACCAAACACATCAAGATCCATATGCATTACATCATAAAGATAGATCATGACAAGATCATCGATTTGCAGTACTATCCTTCCTCTAAATAGACTTTTGACATATTCACCAAGACATTCATTGAGCAGAAGTTCCACTTTTTGCGTGATCATCTTGTAGTGAAGAACACAGTTGCCTAGCAGCTATCTTTATTCTCTTATTTTTTCAGCATTTTACTTTGAGGGCGAGGGGGGGTTTCCCATGAGGTTTTCCATTTTTCCTCATTATTCAGTGTTCATTGATTAGATTCATTGTAAAATGGGTACCTAACATGGATTCTTTTCAAGACCCATTCATTGTGTTTACTCCCTAGTAGTGTCCAGGGGTGGTGTTGGAGATATTACACACCCACCTAATATTTATTTTCCTAGGTTTACTAGTCTATGTTGAGGTCACCCTTGGTCAGAGATATTATCCCCTAGATGAGAATATTCTCCCCTATATCAGGGTACCACATCCTCTTTAGTCTTGATTCAGCTACACTTCAGTTAGACTAGTGGAGTAGATTCATGCATGGTAACCTCGGTATTATCACCAAGTGTTGCATGCATACCTTGGGATCATCACTAGGAGGGCACAATTACCTTGGAATCATCACTAGGAAGGTGCCACACATGTGCATGCATTATTATCTCCTCACTCCACTAGTGATTATCCAGTTAACTAATTATTTCATGGCCAATTAACTAGGACTAGGTGGTAGTTCACTCCAGAGTCAGTCACTGGGTGTTCACATCTCTCTAGATCACTACTATGGCTCATTAGTTTTCTCATGTAGAGTGTATTGTGTGTATTTTTACCATTCTTTGGTTTGGTTAATGCAATTATTTATTATTTTCTCTCATCTCTTCTCTCTCTCTCTCAATTTGCAAGCTTTGTACAAATTCTTGCTAGCTAGATTCACTATGAAGGTTTATCACCAATTCTACACCCTCTCTACTTGTTTTGGTGTTTGTTAGACTACTATGTGCATAGGGGTTTCATAATTTTCACACCTTTCTATGAGGTGACACTTCTTGAAGCTTTGAGTTTAGTTTCCCTACCCATACATGTGGTCCCAACCCATGATTGTTCCGATGGTCGGTGATTTTGAAGTGGTAACCATAGTAACCTTTCCTAAGATACCTATAGAGGTGAATGCAAGGAGGAATTACCTACGGTACCTGAGGAAAACATCAAACCTTTGTTTCATTTCCCCTGCAGGGTGCTTGTCTTCATGAGGGTACTGCACTAGTAAGGGATATTATGTGTCGGTTATCATAATTGTTTCTCACACCTTCACTAGCCAGGCTTTGAGGACTTGGCATCCCCAAGGGTTGGATTTCGTAAGGCCCCTTTATCCATGGGTTCATCTCTTGATAGCTTATATTTTATAAGGGTGTTCTCTTTAGTTTTGTGTCTAGTTAGCCTTAGGTTGACTATTTTTCATTGCTACAACACATTTATTCATTGTGGTTTACCAATTGCTTCGTTAGTCCCGTAGACAACGTGGACTTTCTCCCAAGGAAAAGTAACAACCACATGTTAAGAAAATGTTGGTGTCCACTACAGATGGCATAGATCCTATAGAGTTAGAGAAGGATTCTAAGGAGATTGAGCATGTAGAGATTGAAGTGGTTGACAAAATTCCTCCACCAAACTTCAACCCTCCTTTGATCGATCCTTTTGACCCCATACTCCTTAGGGTAAGGGGACATTTTAATGAACCTTTTTTCATTTTTCAATAGTCCTCACATGATGTCAGGCCCAAGTGTTTTATCCAATATGGTTGATCCTTAAAGCTCATCAACAAGTGTCACAGGAGGCACCTCAGTGATGTCATCCTTTCCATCTAGTAGTGTCATAGGTCCTACATCATACATGGATATTATGGCAGGTTTCTCCATTTGGCGAATGTCGACAGTGACTTTGTTTCCTTCCATGAGTGTACCTAGTGTAAGCATGCCCATTGCATCAATATCGATTCCCACATCCATATTTGTATCTAATGGAGGGGGAAGCCTTGATTATAATTCTAGCAGTGGATTCATGTCTGCTTCTAGCATCCCTATAGGTAGCCCAGAAATGCCAAACATTGGATTCCCTTTTGGTTGGAATGTTCATAGAGGGTCTAGGACTGGTCCTAGTCAAGTTGGGGAAACTATGTTTCCAGAGGGTTTAACATCCCTTGGGGTATCAAACCTAATCCTAGAAGTAATAGTCATTTTAGCTATACTTTTATTTCCAAAGGCACTCCCCCTAGGATTAGTTCCGGTTTGGGAGCTAGTAATCCTTTCGAATGTACCTATATTTCTAAGGCACTCCCCTTGGAGGTAATTATGGTCTAGGGAGTAGTAATCCTTTTGGGAATGCCTATGTCTTTGGAGGAAACCCTCCTAAAGGCATGTTTATTACTAGAAGCAACAATGTTTCTGGGAGTGCCTATGTCCCTAGAGGTAACCTTCCTGGGGGCACGTATGGTCCTGGAAGCAACAATGTTTATGGGAGTGCTTTTGTCCCTAGGGGAAAAAATCATTTTCAGAATCAATATGCCACTAGAAATTATAATATGGGGGGGCATCAAGGTCCATCTGGTTCATAAGATTATTCATCCTTTTATTGGAATTTGTTTTCCAACATGTAGTTTCCTTTCTTGGCGACATTATACTTGCTAAATTTGGTTGACAAATGACCCCATCCTTCACAACCTATTATGGCCAGCCATTCCTATTAAATTTCCATCTGACATACCTAAGTTCGATGGGAATTTGGGAGAAGACCCTTCAACACACATTATGACTTACCATCTATGGTGCTCATCCAACTCATTGATGGATGATAACATTCGACTGTGTCTTTTTAAAAAAACCATGATTGGAAGTGTCATGAAATGGTATATTGAGCTCAAGGGAACTTCCTACAACAAATTTATTGCCTTGGATATGGCATTTTTAATGCATTTTCAATTGTCCATTAGGTACGATATTGGGTAAGTTAGTACATTAACTTCCCGGGGTCGTAAATTTTGCATACGATCTTTGTTTTAGGTGTGTGATAGCCCGTTGGAAAGGTATTTTTGATAACTACACATTATGTGATCACACTCTAACTTTTTCTACATGTTGACTATGGCGAGCCAAAAAAAAAACATTGTTTAGGGCCCCAAAACGGACCTGGAAGTACAACATGATTTGTTGAAATGAAAAAATACAAAATAATCTAGTTGGATTAGGTGGGAGGCCACTAGTATCCACCTGGAAGATGTGTAGGGATTCAGACAACCCCAGAAGTGTAGAACCCACAATTACAAATAAGTACAGAAGAACATGTTTCACTAAAAACTGACAAGAGGAGCCAGTTGTAACAAGTGGGTGACCACCAATATCCACCTGGATCACATGCCTAAATAGGTCTTACAACCACATGCCCATTTACATGTGATTAAATACAACTCCATAAAGATATTTACATTGTATTACTAAGCAAATGATCTAAGAAACATCTACCTACTTATTTACCCAAATCCCTCTCTGCTCCAAATCCAATGAGTCAAATAAAGCACTCATTCACCAAGTACTTCTTTCTCAATGTGCTTTTTCCAATGCTTCACATTAATCCTTGTAATGCATTTTTATGTGCCATTTTACCATGATTCATATACCCATGAACCATTCTTCATTTTGTGTCTCCCATGTTCCCAACATCATACTACTCTCATGAGAGAGTCTAGGTTAACCCATGGTCTAATACAACATGTTAAAATTTGGATATAGAAATATTAAAGACAACATAAAATCCACACACATAGAAATACCAACAAGCACAGAAAGCCAATATTTACCCTAGAAACCCTTTACTAGGAAAACCAACACTCAAGATATATATATTTATTGACGTTATCCAAGGTGGCCAAACACCAAGTCACTTGAGGCATTTTATGATGGATTTCTTCAATCCTTTAAATAGGCTTCATCACATCAAAAAACCATGGGAAAATACCATGGGTTACCTAATACCTAGGGCCCATAAACCACCAAAGGAAAACCCATCAATGATAGTATCAAGGTTATCTTGTCTACTTTATGACCAATTCAAGATTAACCCAACACTAACTATAGTTGAAGGGATCAACATAGCTATATTAGAGGCAAAAAGGACTAGTAACATGAAAGGTATAAATATTGGAATATTTTTTCGTAACCCATGTACTTTTTGTGATGATTTTTTTCCCTTTTGTGATGGCTCATTAAGAGATGCTTCAAAACTAAAATAAATTCTAGAGCTATATTATACAAAAATAGGTATGACAATCACTATGCAAAACCCTCAATATTTTTGAACGGGATGGAGGAGAATTAGATTAGGAGCATTCTTAAACTATTTCCTTGGAATGTGTCTAAAATCCAAAAAGAATTTAAATACCCGGGGTTCTTCATAAAACCAAATGATGATGGCACAAAATATTAGAGATTTCTAATAGTTAAGGTTGAGAAGAGAATAAATCTATGGGGTAACAAGTGGATTCTAGAGGTGGAAGGTTAGTTCTTGTCAAACCTATGTTGGAAGCTATCCTTGTCTATTAACAATCTCTAGCCTATATCCCAAAAGGAATTTTAGAGAAAATAAGTAAATTAAGTTTCAAATTTATGTAATATGGGAATAGGGAGAAAGAGGGAATCCCATTGGTAAAATGACATTCAATAGCCAAACCTATAGATATGATAGGATGGGACCTAAAAAAATATTCCATTTTGAGAAATCCCTAGAAGCTAAGTGTCGATGGAGAGTTATATCAAAGGAGGGGTTATGGAATCAAATTATCATTCAAAAATATACTAAGCCCAATTCATTAGAATATTGGATTAGAAACCCTATTAATCCCATCAATAATGGATGTATCCATTATATGGAAAGTAATGACAGTAACATTCCCTTTGATAGGGAATTTGTTAGCATGGAAGGTTGGTAAGAGGACTAGGGTGAGGATTGGAATTGACCCATGGGTAGGTAGTGGAGTAGAGTATAAACTAACATGAGTGATAAATTCATTACACAATGAAGGTATATTCAACCTAGATCGTGCAATTTCCCTAGAATCCTCCACCATTTGGCATCAAAATTGGAAGAAGGAAAAACAAATGGGGCTAGAAGGTCAAGACAAGATTCAATGGGAAACTTATATAAGCAAATTAAAGTATCTTATGTTTGTATTAAAGAATATGATGATGAACTAGAACAATATTCAATGGGATACTTTATAAACAAACTAAAAGTATCGCATGTATGTATTAAAGACTCTAATGATGAAGTTACTTGTATGGTCAAAATATCCAGCATTGGGGATATACACCCCAAAGCTTGGATATGAAATAATGTATACCCTAAATAGGTTACAAGATTCTCCTTGGTGAAGAGAATATGGAAATCCATAAAACCCTTAAAGAAAAAAAGTTTCATGTGTTTGGAAATCAATAATAAATCCCTTACTTGGGAAGTTCTTCAGATAAGGAGTTGATCATAGCCTAGTAGATGTGAATCATGTAAATGGGAAGAAGAAACCATAGGTCACTTACTAATATCATCTCCCTACTCAAAGAGAATTTTGGGTAGAAATGAATGCCTTAACAGGAACAAAGGATTGTTGGAAAGGGAACTCTGTTAATGAGTACCTCAAAAAGTGGCATCAAAACACATGTTTCAAAGGTTTGAATGGCCTCCCTCTAATATCATGGGGAATCTCGCTAGCTAGAAATGCTAGAATATTCAAGGATAGGTATATACCCCCATTTCAATGTGAATTAATTTCAATCTAAGTCAATTTTCTCATATTTCAAATCAGTCCCAGAAATTACATCCCCAAGAAAACTAATCCATGTTCCAATTACCAAATATGGTGCATGGGGTTTCTTTGATGGTGCTAGTCAAGGTACCCCTCCAAAAAGTGGAGTTAATGGAATTATTTATCTAACTGAAATACATTATATCAAATTCAAAGAAAGATTAGGAAAATGATCTAAAAACTTCGTAGAGCTCATTTTCTTGAAACTACTCCTAAGGTTGGCAACTCAAAAAGGCATCTAAAAAATACAAGTGTTTGGTGATTCTATATTAGTAATCAATCGAATGAATGGGAAGAGTAGAGTGAAAAAATTGTTCTTGAACCCAATATTTGTTTTTTTTGAAAGAAACTGGGAAATATATTAAAAAAAAATTATGTGAGAAATTTCACAATAGAAAGTTATTACAAAGAAAAAAAATAGCATGTACTAAGCTATCTAAATGAGGTTGTGATTTAATTAGATATGCATACCAACCAACTATTGGATTCTTTACAAAGAAATATTTAGAGATTTTCCAGCTATATATCCTATAAAAAATACCCAAGGAAAAAACACAAAAGTAGAGCATAATAGATTGCGAATATTATCTATCTTTCCTATCCATTTCCACTTCTGTTGGTCCTGGAGGGTGGTTCAGATCTAGGACCACACATGGAGATCTTGGGGAGGAGGCTTCCTCAGATATCCTTGTGGTGTCGCTTGTTGGCATTGGAGAGACTAGTTGACGGTGCATTTCCTTGACCTCTGCCCTGATTACTCCCACTTCATCCTGAATCCTTTGTTGATTATTCCTCTATTCTATCAACAACTCCATACTATTAACCATCTATGTAGACAAATTTTCGAGTTGGGTGTGAATAGATTGGATTGATTGTTCCAATGCAGCACAATCTTCTTCCTAAACCTCGCGACATCATCTAGCATGCCCTGTCCATCTATTTTCCATGGTCTATAAGTGCATCTCTATCGCCACTCAACCACCTTCCATAACTTGATGAGAATGATCCAAAATGGCAGAGACACCCAGATGCAAGAATTGGAAACTTACAAATTGTTGAAGATGGTTCATTTTGTCCCTATTCACAAGGTCTCGAGCTCTCTTTAAGCTTCCATTTCTATGTGCAAATGGCTACCACCTCAAGATTTTCGGCTTAACACATTTTGAAACCATTAATTGAATTATCCTCTCACACATTCTAAGGATCCAATTTAAGATGAAATTGCCATGATTACTAAGGGTGGATGAGGATGCCAAAGGGGAAGATGACACGAGAGACTTAGAGTGAAGTACATGATCCATGAATACCAAAGCATACTAAGAAAAATGATGAGGTACATACTGAAAGGATGATAAGTAACACATGCACAAACAAACTGGAATGGGGACATGTGCATGAGGGTAGGGAAGTCTATAGGATAGAATGTGTACAATTACCTCATGGCATGACATGTGCATAACTGAAGAAACTCATGTCAAAATCAAGCTCAAAGGTGACAAGGAAAGGCAGAGGTGGGGCAATTGGACATTTTCAATGCTAAATATAGTGAACAAATACTAGTAGGGGCCTTTCCATAAACATAAGCATGAAACCATGCTTAATTAGGGAATAAGAAGGAAGGAGACTTGACCATTGATGCAGAGAGTTCATGTTTGATCGTGGATGGCTAAGTTTGCTTGAGAATTCACAATATCATTGTTATGTCATACCACATGGAAGGGGAAGATAATATGCAAGGCTTCCAATTCTTTTTGTATTCTTATGAATTTGTTTATGAGCTTCATGTCTTGTGGGAGAGATTTATTTTGAATGTGGTCGATTACCACTTTTGAATCTCCCAGAAATGTAAGATAGTCTAATTCTTGTTGCTTGGCTATAAGAAATCCCTGAAGAAGGGCATATTCTTCAGCTTGATCGTTTGTTTTCATGCCCAAACTCCATGAGAAAGTAAGTCTTTGAATTCCTCCTGGGGTAATGATAACCCCACTCGCACCTGTCACCCTGAGGTTACCTTTTGAAACACCATCAAAGCTCAGAATATGTCTATCATGTTTCTTCTGCCAATCTTCAAACTCTGGTCTTGTAATGTGGAGTTTCCAATGATGATTATAGGATAGGGAAGAGGAGAGAGGCATAGGGGATTCATTTCGTCATGATTGAAGTAGATGGAGTTGTTGAAGTGTTCTATCAACAACCCCCTGCACTTATTAGCCACTAGCTCTGGAGAAGTTAGGACATCTAAGAATACTTCTATGTTTCTAGTAAGCCAGATTTTGATCGAGTTGGAAAATTTTGGAACAGCCATGAAGATGGATTTGAAGGTCTTCTTATTCGCTAGCAAGACCCAATATGAAGCTTGTCAATGACTAAATAGTTGGGAAAGGGAGTTTGGCTAGATTATAAGTGAGTTCATATTTTGAAGCATCATAGCCCATACTAATTTTTCATAGGGACATTCCAAAAACAAGTGCCCTAGAGTTTCCTCCTCCTGCCAACATAGAGGGCATCTAAATGGCACTCTGATCCCCCTTTTTTGCAAATTCTCACCAGTAAAGATCTTCCCATGTGTGAGTGTTCAAAAGAATATATTTATCTTAGGAAAATTGTCTATATCCCAAATTCTAACCCACATATTCGACCATGGTGGAAGGGGAGATTGTTCAAGAAGAGTGGCATAACAAGATTTCATTGAATAATGGCCATTTATCTAACCATGAGAATCCTTTATCAATCGATGATATGGAGCACAACCTCTAAGTTTCAAACAGAGAGTTTGTAAAAGACCTTGAAGCTGGGGAGGAAGATTGTCTAGATTCCATCCAGTCCACATGGTAGTTGAATTCCATTTAGAGATATCAAACAAAGTGAAAATACCATGATTGGAGCACCAAAAGAGAAGTGGGAGCAGATAAGGGTCCTGTTGGAGAGGGGGGTTTCCCATAATGTTGTCTTTACAAATGAGTATTTTGCAGTCGTTCCCTGGAATCCAAGTGCTTTTTCTTTGAAACAATGGCAGGGAGGCCTTCAAGAGTTTCCATATAAGGGAGCCAAAATTTCTAGAAATTGATGAGTATAAACATTTGAGCCTATCCCTTGACAAATATTTATGCAACAAAACCTTTTTCCACCACTCCAATTTTCCAATAACCAGATCCCAAAGTATCCCCCCCCCAATGCCATATTAGATAGGGTTGGATTGAGAATTCTCATACGCTCATGGATATTTGGAGCTCGAGTTGTATGCCATTTTAGTAGGTGCATTTTTTTAGTATTAGTCTTCCCTCCCATCCATAGTAATTTTTGGACCCCCTTAGCAATGAAGGATTTAACCCTAGTTCGGGCCAGGAGTGAGGAAAATTGGAAGATGGGAAGAGATAAAAGGCCTGATTTGATGCGCACCACTATGCCCGAAGGATTGAGCCATTGAGAGCCCCATTGTGTGAATTAATATTTTATATTGTCAACTATTAGAAGCCAAGTATAACTGGGAATATTTTGAAGGCAAATGGGGATTCCCAGGTATTTGAAGGATGTCCAATTTTCCAGTAGAGGAAATTGAAGAATTCCCGCTATGCTCGAGGCCACTCTAGAGTTAGTGTTACACACATATATGTGACTTTTCTACCTATTTATCTTGCCTCCCGAGGCCTTCATAAATTCAATGAGGATTTCCTTGAATCTCTTAGCAATTATTGTAGACACTCCTCCCATTAAAAGAGTATCATCAACAAACTGAGAATGATTCACTCTTTTTTCCCCTTGTGTAATCTTGATACCTAGGATGCTTTTGGATAAACGAAATTTTTCCAATTGTCTTCGCTATGCTTCTGCCATGAGAATGTATAGGAGCAGCGAAAGGGGACATCATTGGCGGAGACCTTTGGAAATCCAGAATAATTCAGCAGGCCTACCATTAATCAGAGGAGAGATCCAAGGGTATTGAATGTAGTTCGATATCCATGCTAATAAATCAATTCCAAATCCAAACCTTGTCAGCACAACAAACATAAAGTTGTGCCTCACCCTGTCAAAAGCATTTTCCATATCCAATTTTATGACCATCCCTTTCTCTCCTCGGCCTTTGTTGGAATGGATTGCTTCTTGAACTAGCAATATATTATCAATCATTTGCCTTTTTTCCACAAACCCCCCTTGATTTGGACATATCAGTTTGTGAAGATAGGGTTTGATTATGTTTGCCATAATTTTAGAGATAATATTATAGGAGACATTACAAAGTGAAATAGGATGGAAACGAGTGAAATAAGAAGGATTAGTCTATTTAGGGATGAGTGCAATAAATGAAGAATTGGTGATACCTCCCATTCTTGCAAAGTTTTGGATGTATTGGATCATGCGAACCAAATATTTTTTTATTATAGACCAACAACAAAGGTAGAAGTGTGTTGAGAAGCCATCT
>JZKD02S0272642.1:1008987-1019382 GCA_000966675.3 Picea glauca
ATTAGCTTCCAATAGGTCATCAACAATCTATCTTCAAAACTTAACAAGATTTGATCATGTGATTGGAAGCATTGATATTGGCCAATCGAAGGTTGTTTTCCAAGTTTAACAAAATCGAAAACAATCATTAAATTGGGTTGATTCCCTAATCTATAGCATGATTAGGGAAATTATCAAGATAAGGATGACGATGCTACTCTTACCATCCTCATAGGAATCGCAAAATAACTTTGCATTTGTCCAAACAATGAAATTGTGATTCTGAGTTTTTTTAAAGAAGTTTCCTTTAAACGCAAGAGATGTGTTACAATTGGCCTGGGCAGTTTGAGCATTGCAAATTGCTCACTTGTGGAGAAGAAACAATCATCAACGTGTGAACCATTGAACACAAGCACCTTCATTTCTTTAGGTTGCCTCGACATGGGGTACTCTTCCATCAAACTCACTTAGCACTTGCACCTAGCCCCAATCACTTATTCATGTCTCCGAAAGAATCAAAGGTGGGTGGCCTAACGTGTTACCATATTCTCCATTAAACCATGATCCCATCGGCATGATTTGTAATTTAAAACTTTCTTGCGAACAACGAAAATCAACAAAGTCTAAGGAATCTTTGATTCTTTTAACCATTAGTTTTTCTTTAAGGGTCTAACAATTCCCTAATATTCTATAATAGAAATTTCATGGGCATATCTTGGTGGTTAACTCTAGTTGTTGAGTGTTGTGAATTACAAGTGGGAGGTTGCAGGGTAAATTCCCTAAGTTGGCTACCTTTGTGAATATTGTGGGTCTCACTCAATGTACCTATGAGGTTGTGTTGCCAAAACTGTAACCGATCAATTTACCATGGGTGCCATCCTTGAAATGAGGGGAAGTACCCGGTGGATTTCCCCAAGATGTGCATTTCAATGGAAAATAAATAAATTTCATGGACATGAACCAAAAAGTGTTTTCACATTCATGTTTACTCTATCGATATTTTCTAAAACCTCATAATGGTTGGTGGTTTCTAAATTGCTAAATTTAATCATAAAATCTTGTATGTACAATAACCACTCAACATGTAGGTTGATGTGCTTCCTACTTGGATTTTTTCCCTTTGAAGTTCTAGTAAGGTGATGATGACCATGCAAGCTTCATATGAAACTCTTGCAAACTTATATTGTGCAAGCTAGGGCATTCTTCATTAAAGGTCTTAATTGTCAACTTAAGTTTGTTCTTCTCAATAAGTAAGTCCCCTTGGGTTGTTGCAATTATGTGTCATTAGGGTTGTAGTGACACCTTAGGTTGTGAATATTCTTTTACTATCATGGTCCCATGACATAATTAAACCTTTAAATAGTGAAAGAAGTTGGTTAACATCACCAATGTTCTTAACATAAAGTAAACAATCTCTTATTTTATAATTTAGACTCTAAAAATGAAAAATAAATATTCACAATATTTATTTATTAAGTTGATTGGAATTACTACTCACTTATCTCTCAACAAACTCCTCAAATTCCCTTGACATATCAAAACTAGAATTTTATAATTTAGACTCTAAAAATGAAAAATAAATATTCACAATATTTATTTATTAAGGACCTGTGAACCTGCTACCACGGTGGACCTGCTTAATCCACTGCCCTCGACAGACCGGGACCTACCTCCACCAATGACCTTCCTCCCTTCCCAATAAACTATTGTCACACCAACACATCTATCCTTCCCTATCGCCTTTTTCCATCCACCACCCACCTGTATTCGACCAGACTTTTGTCTCCTTCAGATATATCTCCTCGTTTCTTACGTAATGGAGGTCAAAGTCAATGCACTGATGAGCGCATCTCACGAGGGTCTTTGGATGCGCACAAGATTATTTAAAAGAACTGATGAACTCTCCTCACATCACAAAATTCTACCTCTACAGCCTGGACTCCATCATCCCCCTCCCTACCAGCTTACACAGACACTCCCTGCCTCCTCCCCAACTTCTTTCACTCTTGATCCCCAGACTACTCTAGCTACGGACATCCATAACCTCATCCCTACCTCCCCCTTTCGGCCACATCCACAAACACATGCCCCTCATAGTTTATCCTCCCCTTCACATCGTTCTACCAACTCACCTTATGCTCGACCACCCACTGCTACTCGTGGAGCATTCTCTGGATCCCGACGAGAGACAAGACCACACACACACTGTGATAGACATCTGACTCTTAGGTAGTGGCGCTCTAAGAAATCGAAGGAGAAAATGGTGCTTGGGGCAGACATCGGTCTAGAGGACTCTATCACCTTGGCCCTTTGCACGCTTTTAGGCCATCTATCCTATAGACATCTCTGCAGAATTGATCTTGCATACTGGGTGAGATCTATCTGGATCCCTCTACTGGGCTACACTCCAGAGATCTCCTACCTCCCAAGAGGTTGGTTCAACTTCCATTTCAAATCGACAGAGGATGCCACACTCATTCTAGAGTGACTGTGGGTGATTGACAGAACCAGTCTCATGTTGAAACGTTGGCAAGTCAGTTTTGAACCCTCACAAGACTACTTCTGACACCGACATCTATGGGTACTTCTTCCTGGATTGCCTCTACACCTCTAGAATGAAAAATCCCTAGAGGCCATTGGAAACACTCTAGGATGTTTCATCAGTGTGGACAAAGAGGCCATTGTTTCCCCTATAAAAAAAGGTAGCTAAGGTTCTAGTGGAACTTAACATTCATGAGGGATTGTTGGAATTCATCGACATTGAATGGAGAGGGTATCACACCCGCCAAAAAATCAACTACCTTGGCATTCCCTTCAGATGCACCCTCTGTAGACAAACTGGTCATCTAAGGAAACACTACACCGGTTTCATGGAAGAAGAGTTATCTGAAGACTCTTTGTTGGAACTCTCCACCCACACAAACTCTCCGGAGATGAATACTCATGCCAACTATCCAGGTCTTTTAGAGTCTGAGGATTCAGAGGTATTGGACTCCATTTTAGGTAAACTCAAACTTGTCTACCCCACTCTTTACCCCACACTGACTAGCTGGGAAAAAGATCTATTGGACACCCAACCCATACTCGCCCATGTTTCTTCACCTCCCCTCCGGGAAACCTCTTCCCCGCTTATGGCACCTATTTGTCCTCCTTCAACCTCCCTCAACACTCTTTCTCGTATAACCCAACCATACCTTCATCTTCCCCTCTCTGAGCCCCCTATTGAGCACTCTCGAGCTACTACCAATACCGAGCCTTCTCAAGCCCCGGACAACCCCATCTCACTCGCAAACTCTCGACCCTACCTCACTATCTCTCCACCCCCCATCTTAAATTCTGCAACCGTGAACCTGGCTCTACCTTCACACACAACCCTGGATGAAACCTGCAACCTACCTCCTTGTGATTCTGATGCAGGGATCAGCTCCCCAGGAGACGTCCTACACTCACTCCTTCCATCTTACAGGGAAGTTATATCTCCCACCCCCCACCCTATCTATAGAGGCAATGGAACCTTCAGACCTCTAGCCTCTAGCGAGGCTCGGGACCACCCTACGGCCCCAAAATCTACATTGGATAATGATTTTACCTAGTCAAAGGGAAAAGGCTTCGTGCACTCACCGATCAAAACCTGGAGTGCCCTTAGAAAATAAGGTCCTTCTTCTCACTCTAACAATGGAGCACTTAGAGGCGTTAAAGCCCTTGCCAAAGCCAAACCATGATCCTTCTCACACTCAATATAAGAGGGGTTGGGGGGTCCCTGAAAACTGCCTCATTAAGAAGACTACTCTCCAAGACTTCGCCGAACATCATCTTCCTATAGGAAACCATGGTGAATGGCCAAAAATACAGATCCTTCTTGAATCAGTTCCACTTGAATTAGCTTACCAGATCAGAATATTCCATTGGCACCTCTGGTGGCCTAACCGTCTCATGGGATCCCTCTGTTTTTTATCTGACCCCACACCTTTGCAGTGGTGGTATCCTCCTCATGGGTATATGTCTCTGAAATAATCAACATATCTCCTTCAACATCTATGGACCATGTATTGAGCGTAGATTTTTTTGGGACAAGGTGGGAAACCAGAGCCTTCTCGACCTTGCTAACCTCATCATTGCAGAAGACCTGAATCTCACCACTAGTGTGGGAGAATTCTGGGGATTCTCAGCATCCACGGATCCACTAGCTTTCTTCTTCAATAACTTCTTCCAAGCACATGCCCTGGTAGACATATTATCGACTGCCATCGTCTCGAATTGGCGTAATGGCCATGCAAGCTCTGCAGAAATAAAAAAAAAGACTTGACATGGCTCTTGTCTCAGAATCCCTGGCTACTCCGGATGGATGGATTCGCTCCTAGGTGGAATACCCATTTCTTTCGGACCACTCCCCAATCTTCCTTCAAATCAAGACCACGCTCTCTCCGACAGCTCGCCCCTTCAAGATGAACTCCAGCTGGCTCCAAGAGGATGAGTTCATTGATATCATCAAGGAAGTCTGGACAGACCCACTCTACAATACTGATCCTGAACCACAACATCACCTGGTCCGAAAATTAAAATCACTCAAAGGCCACATCAAACAGTGGGCCCGCAATCACAGACTTCACAACCAAGTGAGGTTGACAGATCTGGAACTCAAGATACAAAGCCTCCTCCTTGAGGATACACCAATTGAGGGACTTCGTGACATGACCCTCATACTGCAACACCTGGAATCCAAAAGAAACAAACTACTCCTAGCGGATGAAGCTCGGTGGTGTCAACACAACAGAGCTACTTGGATCAAAGATGGCGACCTCAACATGAAATTTTTTCACCAGTTCGCAAGCTCCAAATAGAACAAGAAGTACATATGGGAAATCCAAGATGACTCAGGCATCACTCACAGAGGAAAACCATCTCTTAAGATGACGACCACAACACATTACAAAAACTTTTATGCAACGCCCACACATATCCATATACATGACTCAGTTTATGTCGCCAGTGTCTTCCCACATTTTGTCATAGCATAAGATTCTAACTCTCTGGACAGTCCTTGCACACTCCAGGAGGTGCATGAGGCTCTAATATCCTTCAATAAAGACAAAAGTCCAGGCCCAGATGGCTGGACTGTAGAATTCTTTATAATTGTTTTTTATTTGGTTGGATCCGACCTGCTAGAGCTTGTTGAAGACTCCAGACTTCGAGGAAGAATCATAGGCGCACTCAATTCGAATTTCTTAACACTCATCCCCAAAGAAAACAACCCTTCTACCTTTGGGGACTACATGCCAATTACTTTATGCAACCTTTGTTACAAACCGATCACAAAAATTATTGCTAACCGTATCAAGCCTATCCTCTCGAGAACACTCTATGGCGAACAACTCAGGTTTTTAAAAGGAAGACAGATCTTAGACGCCATAGGCACAACACATGAGTGCCTACACAACATCAAGGTGAAAAAATCAAAGGCTCTAATACTAAAGCTAGACCTGAAAAAAGCCTTCGATTGTATAGATTGAGATTTCCTCAGATTAATCCTTACCAAATCAAGCTTCAGTCTTACCTCCATCAAGTGGATCATGTGCGGAGTGACAACTGCAGATTTTTCAGTCTTAGTGAATGGCGAACCTTCCCCCTTTTTCAGCAGCGACAGAGGTTTGAGGTAGGGTTGCCCACTCTCTCCTCTTCTTTTCATAATGGCCATGGAAGGCCTCTCACTGCTCCTTAAAACAAGTCAATCTGAAGGGAATATCTCTGGGATTAAAGTTTCCGGAGTTGTTAGAATCTTGCACCTACTGTTTGTTGATGATGTGCTCATCATGACTAATGTCTCTATTCAAGAATGGACAAAGATCACTGATTTGTTGAAGACTTTATGCAATTCCTTTGGACTCTTGATCAACTGGGACAAATCAACCTTCCATCATGCAAACCTCCAAGATCATTCGCTCGCCCTTCTAAAAGATCTTCTTCCCCACAACTTCATACACCTCTCCAAAGGGTTCAAGTACCTCGGCTATCTCATAAAAGTTGATTCATTCAAATCCATGGATTGAAAGTGGTTCATTGCAAAAGTCAATAAAAGAATTGGCCACTGGTTTAATCGTTGGCTTTCCTTAGGAGGTCGTTACACCCTTCTCAAAGGAGTTTTGGAAGGTCAACCTGTTTATTGGATGGCGCTAGAAGCCATTCCCACCTCTGTGCTAGACAAGCTAAGGAAGTTGTCCTTCAACTTTCTCTGGTCAAGATGCTCAAACCACAATCGTCAACACCTGTGCAACTGGGAAACTCTTGCTAAACCAAAAAGGAAAGGAGGTTGGGGGATCTGAAACCTCTTACACTCCACTCAAGCTTTGGCGACCAACACCCTTTGGCGTGGTATAACACACACAGGGATTTGACACTCTGTTTTAAAAGATAAATACATGCCTTATATTACCATGGATTCCTGGCTCAGATCAGCTATGCCCCCTCCAAGATCGACCTCTTCCTTCTGGAGAAATATCACTAAAACAACGAGTTGGATTACAAATTCATTATGTTGGTACCTAGGCTCGGGGCACTCTATCGTCCTGGGCAAGGACCGTATTGCTGTTATGGATCTAAACTCTTACCTCTCTCCCAATATAATATCCTCTTTAAATACAAAAAACATTTTCTATCTCTTCCAAGCAGCAGGGACTTGTCGATCGGGTCTACTATTAAACAATTGGAAAACCAGCCTGGATCTTGAGCTACCCACTAGCCTAGCACCCTAGTGGACCTTCTTCTACCAACACCTCGTGAGCATGGGCATCCAGCTGCAAGCATCAGACGATCAACCGATGTGGACAGGGGGCAACCGAACGGGCTACCTGACAGCGCAAAATGTATACATAGAAATCTCAAATTACACTTGGCTCAATGCTACAGGTGGCTGGAGACACCGTCTCTGGTCTTAGAACTTACCTCTCAAATTAAAACTCTTCATCTGGCTATCACTTGCAAACAAGATAAATACCTTGGATGTCCTCCAAAAAAAGGATAGACCGGCCCCAACATTTGTCATCTTCATCCACTGCATTTTCACCAGATCAGTCTGGGACAACATCACTACAACACTCAACTTAAACTACACCTGAGATGGAATTACTTTAGCATATTGCTTTGAGAACTGGTCTAAACTTGCCCATCACTCTTTAAATCTCCCCCCTATGGTCTGTTGGTTTATTTAGCTTGACAAAAACAACTTCATCTTTGAAAATAGACCACCTTCAACCACTTCTGTGGCCTATAAATCGCTTGGCCTTCACAACTCCTGGACTGCCATCCACCTAAGAACTCTGGGGAAACTAACCAAGCATAAGACCCCCATCCTGGAGAAGACTCCCACAGGCTGGTTCGATGGAGCATCACAATCAATTGGTACACAGAGTGGCGCATGAGGAGTGATACATGTCTCCACAAATACTCATTGCAGATGGACTTTTAATTGTGGGCAAGGCACCAACACTAGGGCATAATTATTGGGCACCTGGGCCTCTCTCCTTCTGGCCTTCAAACTAAATCTAGATTCACTTCTGCTGTACAGGGATTCCCGCATCATCATAGACTAGCTTAAAAATAAAAACAAACTACAGGTCACCACCCTCTTCAGCTAGAAGGAAAGGATCCGACAACTCCAATCATCTTTCATCAAGCTAAACTTCAAACATACTTATCGTGAAAACAACAAAGAAGTTGATTCACTCTCCAAGGCTGTACTCAAGAAGAAAGTTGGATCCATTACCTACAATCTTTGGGTGGACGGGCACGAGGGACCCACTAATGTTCTAAATCTATTTTAGGACATCCGACAACTATATTATTAGAGATCTGAGCAATCTCTAAGTCTATCCTCCTAGCAGAGCACATCACAAATTTATTATTAGCGTTGACCTCTCCCATAATACATTTTCCGCTCTCCACCTCCATTACTATTTTGGTAGACAAATCTAGTTATTTTTATGCAAAGACCTGCATGTATTGTACTTATAATTTTTTCTCTAATTTTTTCGATTTACCTTGTTGTGTAACCTCTCAAACAGAGAACAAAATTATACTTCTAATATAATTTGCAAATTCTTTTATGTAGAAGTTGATTGGAATTACTACTCACTTAACTCTCAACAAACTCCTCAAAATCCCTTGACATATCAAAACTAGAATTAAAAGTACAATGTAATTAGTAATGCACAATCTTAACATATCACAATTAGAGTTAAAGGTACAATGTAGTTAGTAATGCACAAGTTACAATGTAGTTAATTATGCACAATCTTGCCTAGTCTAGCTAGCGTTAAAATTATAACAAGAAACCCAAAACTCAATCCAATTACACGCCAATACTGAAATCATATTTTCAAAAAATCTTTTAGGCATCAAATAATGCAAACATAAAAAATGATGTTCAAAATAATTATCCCCTCATAAACCTTTGGAATAAATTTGCACACACTTTGGCATCATTTTAAATGCCCATATTCTCACCCATACGATTTAAAAGTAAAGTTCGTCTATACACATCTAATATAGTTTTTAATTTGGGGGATTAGATCATCTTTGGACATGGTAAGTTGAACACATGGTAGGACGTCAACATATGTTCTTCCATTATCATGATTAGTTGATCATTACCAGTCCCAATGGCCACAGCTGCTTCAAAGCTCATGTGCAGTGCCCTCTTCACCCCTGTAAGGATTTATCCAATTACCCATCATTCCCGTAATCTGCCAGTGTTACTGTTAGGCCGCCGTAGCAATTGGGATTGGAATTGGAAACAGAGGCCATCAACTTTAAACAGGTTAGTGGTTCGAGCAGCCCGAACAGAATCCAAAGCCCAACTGCCGCTCAAGTCCAGAGCCCCTGAGTTTGAGGTACCCATTGTCACTCTCATTCTCTTTCCACGTCTCTCTCTGCATGGTTTTTATTTTTATTAAGAAGCAGGTTTGGTTTATGTTGTAGCTACCAGAGCCTCTGACTGGAAAAGTGTGGAGGTTGGATGATTTCCAAGGGTATCCTGCATTGCTGGTATTCATCTCATCTCAAAACCACCAAAGAATTCAGAATTAATTAGTTAATTCTGATGTTATTGCATCTCATGTGCAGGTGATGTTTATTTGTAACCACTGTCCTTTTGTTATACATTTGAAGAAGGATATTGTGAAGCTTACAAATGAATATATCCCGGTATGCTATTTCTCAACTTCACTTTTTCTTCCTTTTGAATGGATGGGTGTTTTTTTCCCTTGAAAGAGCTTCTTTAAATTCAAGAGAAACAGTACAACCAGCCTGGAGAGGTCGGGCACCACTAGTGTCCCACCTGCACAGGCGAAAGGGTTCTCAGGGGTGAACCAGTTATCACAAGCACTTTTTGGCTAAGCTACTATGTCCCATGATGAGTAGTGTTCCTCAAATTCACCCAGGATTTGCATCAAATTTTATGGTTAAACATTAGACGTTTTTGACTTTTCCTTATCACCGGAATCTGGCGATGTAATTGGTGAAATTGCATTTTTCCATTTTTCAAAGTGCAGTTTTGAATACATAGATGGATCAGCGCCCTAAAAAAAATCTTTAATCCACTTGGATTGTTCAATCTCAACAAAAAAACTGATAATGATATATGCAATTTCATTCACTCTTTTAAATTTCTGACTGGTTTTTGGGCAAAACTGGTTGGAAAACTCAGCCTAAAAAGTTAAAAAAGTCTCATGTTTAGACTACGCTAAATTGGACAGTTTATTTGTATATATGGGGAATTGAACCTTGCTGGGTCGCCTGACACTCTGAACCATGACCATGACCACATTGAAAAGTACGTGCTTATTTATTTGTATCTGTGGTTTATTGTCTTGCCTTGCAGAAGGGGCTTGCTGTTGTGGCAATATCTTCCAATTCAACTGTCACTCACCCCGCGGTATTGTTCTTATATTTCCAAAAGCTAAGTAAATGAGCTTGCAACGTATTGGCCAAGTGGGAATTGCATCCCATGATGTTCTCTTTCTTTATATTTGTAATTACAGGATGGTCCAGATTTCATGGCTGAAGAAGCTAAGCGATTCGAGTTTCCATTTCCATATCTTTATGATGAGGTGAGTAACGGGAACCTTTGCTTGTTTTTCCTAATCTTTATTCTCTCATTAATACGTGTATCCATCTCACTTACGCTAATAGTCACATGTCTTGGATTAGGAACCACTCGCTAAAGCCCAAGAGTAAGATTTTGACTCTGACTCGAAAAAAATTGCATAAACCGAGGCAAATGAAAATTAAAATAGACAGATTCTGTCAAACCCTGTTAAAATCTGTCAAAATAGTCAAACTGAACGAGTCCTGCTCAAACTTGCCGAATCTTGGTAAGTTTGACTAGATTTGATAGAACTTGACCCAAATGAATAGCCTCGG
>JZKD02S0272642.1:1019392-1032910 GCA_000966675.3 Picea glauca
TTGATAACCTTTAGGTATGAGTAAAGTTTCACAATGATCCAAGTTTAGTGTATGGTGGAAGGATGTCCTTACCTGTTTTGTCCAATTCTAAATTGATCCAAATCTTCAAAATCTTCATCAAATAAGAACTCTAATTTCCTAAGTCACTCAATTGTAATATTGAAAAATAATGAGAGAATAGTCTATTATAAGATTACAATTGAAAGAACTCTTAATCACACCTATATTAATTCCTCTCCATGCTTGATAGATTAGGGGTTAAGATGAATCTATGTTGGTTTAAAACATTAATATTAAAGTATTAAAAGTATTAGTATTATAAAATATATTAATATATTAAAAAATGTTAATACATTTTTGATATATTACAAATTCCATATATTACGATCTATAACCACCACTACACTAATTTAGTCATATCTTAATTGAATTAGGGCAAATCGTGCTCAAAAAGCATGGAGAGAAGCGTTCCAAGATCACTATAGTTTTGATGACTTAGGAGGTTAGGAATGTAGGGAATGTGGAAAATATTTTTAAATTGGGATCTAATATGGGTATATGTGACATATTCTTAGTGTCACAAAGGTGACATATTCTTATTTTTCATCTTCTTATTTTTGCAACTTTGATTTTCTTCTTTGCACTTTTCAAAACAAAGAGGTAACTTTGATTTTCTAAATTAGGGTTACCACCTCCTTATAGTATCTTAATTTCCTTATATATATATATATATTTTTGAATTGATCTTAAAATTATTTTTTAATAATTTTATTCATGTTTATTAAAAAGATATGGCAACATTTATCCAAATTGAATTTAAATCACTTAAAAAAATAATTGAGAAAAAATTACTTAAAAATTAGAATTTTCCATAATATTTTCTAATTCAATAATAAAAGTAAATAATTTCCTTTATAATTTTATTGAAATGTGTTTTTCATAATATAATATTCAAACTACTTCTTTCAAATTTTAATAAAATCTTTTATATACGGGAGTTTTCTAAACCGTGCTTGCTCACTTAATTTTCATTGGCTCAAAATATAGAATTGGATTCTTATGACTTGGACAAATCTCAAGATTAAGTCATTGTTATGGTTAAAACAACCCCAAAAAATATTAAAAAAAATAAAGACAAGAAGATCACATCAATGACATTCCATCCAGTCTCTATTTGGAGAAGCAGTTTTCTTGTGGGGAATGAAATAAATGTCACTATATTTCTTACATAGTGTAAACACACTTAAGGGATTTAGCATAGTCATGGAGATAAAATATGGAGGTTTAACTTAGATTTGGGCAATGTCAAGTTTGCATGTCTAATCTAGTCACTCGCATCTACTCTATATCTTTTTAATGGACAAATGGCAATGCCAAAGTGATTGGGAAAAGGAACTGTAAAATGAAGCATGAAAGAGTTTATGTTATTTACATTGTGAAGTCCTCATTGAAGTAGTTAGAGAAGATTTGTTTTGAAAGATCTTATATTAACAACATAAATGAACTTTTAACCATAAATATTGTGGAAAAATATTATTGACAATATAATGAGCTCTCAATCTTTTTTAAGTTTGATCTTTTATATATCTCATTATTTACATATTTATTCACATTGCTAAAATAAGAACAAATCCTATGTTTTGATACCTAAAACTTATAAAAAAAATCGAGTGCAGCTGCGTCCAGACCTAGCCACCGGCTCCTCTGCGCCTCTGATCGTAGGTCAGCGCCCCCTTAGCTATTGTTTCTTCAGTCGAAGCCTAACAGTTTGGAGTCCTCGGTCTTTTGGGTACCAGCCTGAGCATCCCTGCGGATGTAGGGCTCTTGCAGAGTCTCGCCAATGGATTCCAGTGGGGGCTCTGTCCTTCCTCCGCCTCCAGAGATCTCTGCCTTCAAAGCATTGATTTCCGCAACACCAAAGCGTCCTCTCACAGCCAGCCAGCAGAAGTTCGTCAAGAAACTAGACTCGATCCCCACGGTTGCTCTTCCTGAAGAAGAGACTTGCAAAGCTGCCCTGAATCTCGCCGAGAGAGGGCTTATAGGCCAGTTCACGGGCCTCTAGCCGTCCCCAAAGTCGGTAGAGGATTGGACACAAAGAAACTGGTCACCTTTGATTAAAGAGGGGGTCAAGAGTTATTTCGTAGGCAAGGGATTCTTCATATTCGTCTTTGAAAACACAGATGACAGAAGTCTAATCTTCCGAAATGGCCCTTATTTCATGGGACCACAAGGACTGTATTTAAACAAATGGTCTCCTGACTTTGATCCCTCTCAGGATGTACCTAATGTTGTTCCTGTGTGGGTGCACCTCCCACATCTACCTCTGCACTGTTGGAACCAAAAAACCTTCCAGATCATTGGCAACGCGCTCGGAAAATACATTGATCAAGCAGTAAGGAAAGATCAGTTCTCATGCGCTAGAATCTGCGTCGAAGTCGACCTGGAAGAGGGTTTGCCTGAAGCAATCAAGCTCACCGTTGTTGGGTGGACACATATCCAGGAATTGGATTACGAGCAACTTCCTTTCAAATGCAAATATTTCCATGGTCATGGGCACTTCGCAAAGCACTGCAAGAAAAAAGTAGAGGAGCAAGCAGACAAGCCAACCGAGGACCAATGGACAGTAGTACAAAATAACTCCAAACAAAAAAAAGGAAATGGCAAAAGGCACACTGCAGGAGCTCCAGGCAGCTTCAAGAACACTCAAGAAAAGGACGCATCTCCGAAGGAATTAGACAACCCACAGAACAATCAAGTAGGAGCAACTAAGGAAAAACAGGTGCAATCAGAAGCCCCTCCACTCAACAAAGAAAGGGGAGCAGCTATGCAGGTAGAGGCTTCACAAGGTAGCCCTCCCAATCCCTCTTACGCTGAAATAACAAAGACAAAACAAATCGAAAGTGCCGGTTCTTCAGAGGATGAAACCTTTGAGCGCCCCACTAAAAGAGCAAGAAGGAAATCTCGCAAAGAATTAAGGGAAGAGGAAGCAGAGAGATTCAAAGTCCAAGGAAGTCAATCCACCATAGAAATGTCCATAGGCAAAAACACCAGATCAAGGCCTACAAAGGGAGTCCCTTCCCCCTCCTCTTAAGTTAAACATGAAGCTCACCTCTTGGAACTGTAGAGGACTAGGGAACGCCTCCAAAGTTGAAGCAGTCATGGACCTCCAGAAACTAGAACCCTCAGACATCCTCATGCTCCAAGAGACAAAGATAGAAGACCGAATACTACTAGACATCAACAAATCAAAGTGGAAGAAGAGATCCGACATAGCAGTAAGTTCAAGGGGCTCATCTGGAGGGCTGGCAACTCTATGGACAGAAGATGCTTTTTCACTGAACAAAACACATGACACCCAACATTGGATCTTCACGGAGCTGACACATTATGCAAGTAAGTTGACTATTTCCTTATTTAACCTTTATGTTCCTGTCATTTANAACCTTCCAGATCATTGGCAACGCGCTCGGAAAATACATTGATCAAGCAGTAAGGAAAGATCAGTTCTCATGCGCTAGAATCTGCGTCGAAGTCGACCTGGAAGAGGGTTTGCCTAAAGCAATCAAGCTCACCGTTGCTGGGTGGACACATATCCAGGAATTGGATTACGAGCAGCTTCCTTTCAAATGCAAATACTTCCATGGTCATGGGCACTTCGCAAAGCACTGCAAGAAAAAAGTAGAGGAGCAAGCAGACAAGCCAACCGAGGACCAATGGATAGTAGTACAAAATAACTCCCAACAAAAAAAAGGAAATGGCAAAAGGCACACCGCAGGAGCTCCAGGCAGCTTCAAGAACACTCAAGAAAAGGACGCATCTCTGAAGGAATTAGACAACCCACAGAACAATCAAGCAGGAGCAACTAAGGAAAAACAGGTGCAATCAGAAGCCCCTCCACTCAACATAGAAAGGGGAGCAGCTATGCAGGTAGAGGCCTCACAAGGCAGCCCTCCCAATCCCTCTTACGCTGAAATAACAAAGACAAAACAAATCGAAAGTGCCGGTTCTTCAGAGGATGAAACCTTTGAGCGCCCCACTAAAAGAGCAGGAAGGAAATCTTGCAAAGAATTAAGGGAAGAGGAAGCGGAGAGATTCAAAGTCCAAGGAATTCAATCCACCATAGAAATGTCTATCGGCAAAAACACCAGATCAAGGCCTACAAAGGGAGGCCCTTCCCCCTCCTCTTAAGTTAAACATGAAGCTCACCTGTTGGAACTGTAGAGGACTAGGGAACGCCTCCAAAGCTGAAGCAGTCATGGACCTCCAGAAACTAGAACCCTCAGACATCCTCATGCTCCAAGAGACAAAGATAGAAGACCGAATACTACTAGACATCAGCAAATCAAAGTGGAAGAAGAGAGCCGGCATAGCTGTAAGTTCAAGGGGCTCATCCGGAGGGCTAGCAACTCTATGGACAGAAGATGCTTTTTCGCTGAACAAAACACATGACACCCAACATTGGATCTTCACAGAGCTGACACATTATGCAAGTAAGTTGACTATTTCCTTATTTAACCTTTATGTTCCTGTCATTTACTCCGAAAAAAGAGAATGTCGGGCCTCTCTCTCAGCATTTTTAGATCAGCACAACCCAAGCAACATTATCCTAGCAGGAGATCTCAATATAGTTCTGAAATCAAAAGAGAAAAGAGGCGGCTCCAATAGCAGAGACCCGATGTTGACCTTTGTGGAAGAGCTTCAGCAACACTGGGATCTTTTAGACTTCAGTCCCACTCGCGGCCTCTACACTTGGTCCAATAATAGAATTGGGACAGACCATATCTCTGCACGGCTGGATCGTTTTCTGGTTCAAGGTTCCCTCATTATGGACAAAAAGATAATCAAAAACAAAATTTTACCCAAGCTTACTTCGGACCATAAGCCGATTCAGCTGCTTCTAGAGGAAGAGGAAGATCTCGGGCCCCTTCCTTTTCGTTTCATCCCCTTATGGATAGAGAGAGAAGGCTTTTACGAAACTGTAAAAGAAGCCTGGGCCAAACCATTCTCAGGATCCTCAAGCTTCGTATGGGAACAAAAACTGAAGGCCACAAAACAAGCTTTGAAGGAATGGATAAAGATTCCTGCCCCTACTCTAATCAACACAAGGAAAGAAGCAATGTATAATCTAGAGGCCTTGCAAACAGAAATGGAAAGCAAAGAGATTACAGCGGAACTTCTGGAACAAGAAACAAAAACACAAGCCTCAGCATATCGATCCTTTCGACAAGAAGAAGAATACTGGAGAATCAAGTACAGGAGTTTGTGGTTAAAGGCAGGGGATCGGAACACCTCCTTCTTCCACAGACAATATAGAGCCCGGCTGTCAAGGAACCACATCTCTGAAATAAAGACAATAGAGGGCCAGGTCAGCAAAGGCTTCACCCAAATCAAGGCAGCAGTGGATAGCCACTTCAGAAATCTGTTTAGTGAGGGAACCCAGGCCACTGAAGGAGAAATTGCAGATTTCCTTGACAATATTCCTCACCTCCTCAGACCTGAAGACAACGCTGCTCTCACCAGAGAGGTATCAGAGGAGGAAATCATCAAAGTTATTTGGTCCATGGGCTCAGATAAGGCTCCAGGCCCGGACGGATTCACGATACATTTCTATAAAGTCTGCTGGAATATCATCAAAAGAGAACTTCAAAAAATGATAAAGGGGTTTATGAGAAAAGCTAAGATCGGTGGGGGAATCAACTCCACTTACCTCTCTTTAATTCCCAAGGAATCCAATCCCGAAACCTTTGCTAGGTTCAGACCCATTTCACTCTGTAATGCCTCATACAAAATTCTGGCCAAACTGTTGGCAAATAGGATCAAGCCCTTNAACCTTCCAGATCATTGGCAACGCGCTCGGAAAATACATTGATCAAGCAGTAAGGAAAGATCAGTTCTCATGCGCTAGAATCTGCGTCGAAGTCGACCTGGAAGAGGGTTTGCCTAAAGCAATCAAGCTCACCGTTGCTGGGTGGACACATATCCAGGAATTGGATTACGAGCAGCTTCCTTTCAAATGCAAATACTTCCATGGTCATGGGCACTTCGCAAAGCACTGCAAGAAAAAAGTAGAGGAGCAAGCAGACAAGCCAACCGAGGACCAATGGATAGTAGTACAAAATAACTCCCAACAAAAAAAAGGAAATGGCAAAAGGCACACCGCAGGAGCTCCAGGCAGCTTCAAGAACACTCAAGAAAAGGACGCATCTCTGAAGGAATTAGACAACCCACAGAACAATCAAGCAGGAGCAACTAAGGAAAAACAGGTGCAATCAGAAGCCCCTCCACTCAACATAGAAAGGGGAGCAGCTATGCAGGTAGAGGCCTCACAAGGCAGCCCTCCCAATCCCTCTTACGCTGAAATAACAAAGACAAAACAAATCGAAAGTGCCGGTTCTTCAGAGGATGAAACCTTTGAGCGCCCCACTAAAAGAGCAGGAAGGAAATCTTGCAAAGAATTAAGGGAAGAGGAAGCGGAGAGATTCAAAGTCCAAGGAATTCAATCCACCATAGAAATGTCTATCGGCAAAAACACCAGATCAAGGCCTACAAAGGGAGGCCCTTCCCCCTCCTCTTAAGTTAAACATGAAGCTCACCTGTTGGAACTGTAGAGGACTAGGGAACGCCTCCAAAGCTGAAGCAGTCATGGACCTCCAGAAACTAGAACCCTCAGACATCCTCATGCTCCAAGAGACAAAGATAGAAGACCGAATACTACTAGACATCAGCAAATCAAAGTGGAAGAAGAGAGCCGGCATAGCTGTAAGTTCAAGGGGCTCATCCGGAGGGCTAGCAACTCTATGGACAGAAGATGCTTTTTCGCTGAACAAAACACATGACACCCAACATTGGATCTTCACAGAGCTGACACATTATGCAAGTAAGTTGACTATTTCCTTATTTAACCTTTATGTTCCTGTCATTTACTCCGAAAAAAGAGAATGTCGGGCCTCTCTCTCAGCATTTTTAGATCAGCACAACCCAAGCAACATTATCCTAGCAGGAGATCTCAATATAGTTCTGAAATCAAAAGAGAAAAGAGGCGGCTCCAATAGCAGAGACCCGATGTTGACCTTTGTGGAAGAGCTTCAGCAACACTGGGATCTTTTAGACTTCAGTCCCACTCGCGGCCTCTACACTTGGTCCAATAATAGAATTGGGACAGACCATATCTCTGCACGGCTGGATCGTTTTCTGGTTCAAGGTTCCCTCATTATGGACAAAAAGATAATCAAAAACAAAATTTTACCCAAGCTTACTTCGGACCATAAGCCGATTCAGCTGCTTCTAGAGGAAGAGGAAGATCTCGGGCCCCTTCCTTTTCGTTTCAGCCCCTTATGGATAGAGAGAGAAGGCTTTTACGAAACTGTAAAAGAAGCCTGGGCCAAACCATTCTCAGGATCCTCAAGCTTTGTATGGGAACAAAAACTGAAGGCCACAAAACAAGCTTTGAAGGAATGGATAAAGATTCCTGCCCCTACTCCAATCAACACAAGGAAAGAAGCAGTGTATAATCTAGAGGCCTTGCAAACAGAAATGGAAAGCAAAGAGATTATAGCGGAACTTCTGGAACAAGAAACAAAAACACAAGCCTCAGCATATCGACCCTTTCGACAAGGAGAAGAATACTGGAGAATCAAGTCCAGGAGTTTGTGGTTAAAGGCAGGGGATCGGAACACCTCCTTCTTCCACAGACAATATAGAGCCCGGTTGTCAAGGAACCACATCTCTGAAATAAAGACAACAGAGGGCCTAGGTCAGCAAAGGCTTCACCCAAATCAAGGCAGCAGCGGATAGCCACTTCAGAAATCTGTTTAGTGAGGGAACCCAGGTCACTGAAGGAGAAATTGCAGATTTCCTTGACAATATTCCTCACCTCCTCAGACCTGAAGACAACGCTGCTCTCACCAGAGAGGTAACAGAGGAGGAAATCATCAAAGTTATTTGGTCCATGGGCTCAAATAAGGCTCCAGGCCCGGACAGATTCACGATACATTTCTATAAAGTCTGCTGGAATATCATCAAAAGAGACCTTCAAAAAATGATAAAGGGGTTTATGAGAAAAGCTAAGATCGGTGGGGGAATCAACTCCACTTANAAGAAGAAGAATACTGGAGAATCAAGTCCAGGAGTTTGTGGTTAAAGGCAGGGGATCGGAACACCTCCTTCTTCCACAGACAATATAGAGCCCGACTGTCAAGGAACCACATCTCTAAAATAAAGACAATAGAGGGCCAGGTCAGCAAAGGCTTCACCCAAATCAAGGCAGCAGCGGATAGCCACTTCAGAAATCTGTTTAGTGAGGGAACCCAGGCCACTAAAGGAGAAATTGCAGATTTCCTTGACAATATTCCTCACCTCCTCAGACCTGAAGACAACACTGCTCTCACTAGAGAGGTAACCGAGGAGGAAATCATCAAAGTTATTTGGTCCATGGGCTCAGATAAGGCTCCAGGCCCGGACGGATTCACGATACATTTCTATAAAGTCTGCTGGAATATCATCAAAAGAGACCTTCAAAAAATGATAAAGGGGTTTATGAGAAAAGCTAAGATCGGTGGGGGAATCAACTCCACTTACCTCGCCTTAATTCCCACGGAATCCAATCCCGAAACCTTTGCTAGGTTCAGACCCATTTCACTCTGTAATGCCTCATACAAAATTCTGGCCAAACTGTTGGCAAATAGGATCAAGCCCTTGCTCAAGAGGCTGATCTCCAGTCTCCAAGGAGGCTTCGTGGAAGGCAGATATATTCTTGACAATGTCATTCAAGTCCAGGAGACAATCCATTCCAGCATAAAGTGAAAAGAGAAAGGTATGTTGATTAAATTAGATATGGCAAACGCATTTGATCGAGTCAACCGTTCTTTCCTCATCAAGGCCCTCCTTGCCTTTGGCTTCTCGCCTCATTTTGTTCAGCTCATAAATGCCTGCATCGAAAACCCTTGGATTGCTCCCCTTGTCAATGGACGACCCTCTAATTTTTTCCAAGCCCGGAGAGGCATCAGGCAGGGTTGCCCCCTCTCTCCTTTTCTGTATATCTTAATGGCTGACACACTCAGCAGAAAACTCTCAGCTGAAAGATTCGTCAGCACTATTCCTGGCCTTAAATCCTCTTCAGAAGCCGTTCCTTTGAATCATTCCCTCTTTGTAGATGACTCTCTGCTCCTTGGAGGTGCATCCACCAGAATAGCTAAAGCCTTTGACTCTATCCTTAAAAGCTACTGCAGTGTCTCTGGAGCCCTTATCAATGAGAGAAAGAGTGAAATATTCGGTTGGAACACAGGACAACAAGAGCTCAATAATATCATGAATATCTTGGGGTTCAGAGGACATGTCACCTGGGATCGGATAAAATATCTCGGCCTGCCCATAACAAATGGAGCCAACAGAAGGTCACTCTGAACAGACATCATTTGCAAAATCAAATCAAAGATCGCAGCATGGGGCGGCTTCTGGTTAACTAACGCAGGAAAACTCATTTTAATTAAGTCACAGTTGGCCGCGCTTCCAATTTATCAGTCGGCCTTCTTATTTTCTCCCAGAACTGTCATGGATCAGATTGCAAAGATATTAAGGGACTTTCTCTGGCAGGGGGGGAAAGGAAACGAAAATAAAATTCATTTAGCAAAGTGGGAGTTGGTCCGGCGCCCGATAGCGGAGGGGGGCCTCCAAATCGGAGATCCCTCCCTTGTCAACCAAGCGATGGGAGGTAAACTTTTATGGAAAATGGTCCATGAGCCCAAACATCAGACCAGAAATACCCTTCTATGCAAATACGCCCGAAATTCTTCCTACCGAAATCTGCAATACGATCCCACAGTCAATAGCACGCTAGTCTGGAAATTATGCTGTAAAAGTAGTACGTTTTTCAACAACTCTCTGTACAAAGTGCCAAGTAATGGAAAGAGCACCTACATATGGAAAGACAGAATAATGGGGAGCGACCCTCTGGAGGCGAATCAAGACATAGCTGAAATCAGAGATTGGCTAACTCGAGCAGGCAAAATCAGACTTTTCGACATTTCGATGTGGGACTACCGGAGAGATTGGGCCGGTTGGGACTTTAATGGCATTCCAGAGTGGTTAACACATCAAAAAAATCTCCTCGCCGAACTGCTGGAAGGCTCAAATCCTGAAAATCGCAATATAAGGGACAGCTGGGCATGGGGACTGTCAGGAACTTACACCACAGCAGCTGGATACAAAGCTCTTCAGAACACAAAGGATAGCAGTCATCCCCCCGCCTTCTGGAAGTTAGTTTGGGAAAATCTAGCTCTCCCCAAAGTGAATTTCTTTTTCTGGACGTTGGTGCAAAATAAACTTCTTACAGGAGATAATCTAGAGAAAAGGAAAATCGCAGGGCCCCATAGGTGTGAACTCTGCAGAAGCAACTCTGAAACAGCCCAACATTTATTCCTGGAGTGCAACTTTGCCAAGGAAGTATGGAGACTTTCTCTTCTGGACCTGCAAATTCCAGCCTTCCCTCGGAACACAGTCGCTGCATGGTTCGCCTCTTGGAATAACATCTATCCCCATGACATTCCCACCAAATCCTTCTGGCGAAAAATCTGGACAGCAGTCCCCAAATTTGTTTGCTGGCAGCTATGGTTGGCTCGTAACGATCAAATCTTTAATGGACATTCTCGTTCCCCCCTACAGGTTGTTGTCAAAGCTAAAGCACTCCTCTTGGAAACAACCCACCATTAGTACTTCAACGAAGATCCTCTGCTCTGTCCTGAAGAAAGAAGATGGCTTAGTCCGTTGGAGCCCTCTCCACACAAGCACCTCCTCATTCCTCAAACTGCAAATCTGGAATGGAGAATAAGAGAACCTGAAGATAGCTTCACAAACTGGTGGAAATCTAAAAAACTCACCACAATTTTTTTCGACGAGGCCTCCAAAGGAAATCCCGGGAGCGCTGGTGCTGGAGGGATCATTTACTCTCCGGATGGGATCCTAAGAGACAGCTTCTGCTGGGGTCTAGGCCAGAAGACGAACAACCAGGAAGAGATCCTTGGCCTTCTCAGAGCTTGCCTAATAGCAAGAGAAAAGGGAGACAAAGTCCTCCAAGTCTTCAGAGATTCAGAGCTTCTTATTAAAATATTAAATTCGGAGGACCTCTTCAACAATGCTAGCCTCAATAAAATTCTGGGCAGATTGAAAAGACTCCTTCAGGCGTTCACCTCCTACAAGTTCTACCATATTCTTAGAAATCTGAATGGAGAAGCGGACCGGATGGCAAACAAAGGATGCACCCTCTCAAAAGGGCAGATCCTTATCAATGACGATAACAACTATCAAATTCCTTGAAAAGTTTGTAACAATGAAGCTGAAAACGTTGGCTATCTTCTATGTACTCGGGGCTGCCTCGACAAAGACCCCTCCTATCATTTTCAATTAAATAAAAATCATATCCATTACATTTAAAAAAAAAAAAAAAACACATGAATATTTCTTAGTGCACATGCATTAGGAATGCATGAACATTTCTATTTTTAAAAACACATTAAAAAATTGCAACTTATTTCTATTCATTTTCTTACCAACACGTAAGGATTTTTCTCCACCAAGAAGAGAGCACTTCATCATATAGGCCCAAAATCTACGAGGAAAAGCAAGGCCCAAACATTGGCATCATTGAAACTGAAATTTTGAAAAGATAACCTCTCATTTCCAATTATATTATATTTTAAATGTAATTTTTGTAAGTTTTAAATTTTAGAAATTTACATATTTTTAAAAAAAAATTGTTATTGTTTAATTGTGATTATTATTCTATTATTATGGAGAAAAACTTTATTAAAAATCCAAACCATAATTCCTTAGAAGACCTATACAATGAAATTAATCAATGTCTAAATGAAATTAAAAGCCTAATTGGGGAGCTTAGGAACATGGGAGAGATATATTTTATTTCATTGGCCACTTCACTTACACCATTGTTGCTTCCATTGGCCAATTATCTAATATATACGAATATAGGTCCATGATGATAAAGTGCTACTCAATTGGAATTTGTAAGGAATAGGTCAAAAAATTGAATATAGGCAAATAGAGTATTGTTTATTTGTTCATTGACACCAGAACCAACAAAGTGCCTAATTCAAGAAAGAGGAATCTTTGCATGGACTAGTGCACATTCCTAACATGGAGAGACAACTGGATAGATTGATAATTTATGGTATTTGATAAACCTCCCTACAATAACAGGGAGGTTCCATTATATTTTCTTCATAAATTTTGGGCCAAGTTCATTCTAGATCTCCATGTCAATTATTTTAACATTGGAGAATTCCAAGGGGATGGTCTTAGCTCTTCTCAGGATCAAAGAACCACTAGAAGTAAGTCATTGAGAGGGTTGGCTTCTTGTAGGTGATTTCCTAACCTCACCCCACCCCCACCCATCACGTCTACCTCAACTTGGAGATAGGATTTAGATGACTAGTACTACAATATTGTCCCTAACATCTAGTCTAGTTCAACATAACACAATGAATATGTCCTTAGACCACTAGACAAGAGCATTATGGTTTATGAGGCCTTAACCATCATCGAAGAATAAAAACTAGTCTCTTAGGATCTTATTGAAGCTTCTCTAGATCAAGAGCCTTGAAAAAGTACTCAAAACAGTGTGTTGAGGAATAAACAAGGTAGGGGGGACATAATGGCCTTAATTCCTATTGAACCTTCTCAATATTGAGCACCATAAACAACACCTAAAAACCATGAAACAAGCCCTTCTCTAGGAATTCTTTGACATTCGAGCTAAATATGGGTGTCATTATTAGTTCTTGGGCATCGTGGATGGGTGTTGGGTCTAACTTCTCTTGGGTGAAAGTTTACTCTAGGGGTCCTATGGGCATCATCACTAGGTTAGTTATGCACCAGGAATGTGTCTAGAGGTATATCCAAGGTCATAGGAGGAGAAAAATGAACCTTGTTCCCTAAATGAATCTTTTCGGGCTCAATCACCATGAACAATTCTTACTAACCATAAATATTTTATGACTATAGTGTTAAGCACAACCTCAAATGGACACACATTAAGACCCTTGTATGGTATCTCTAACCTACTAGAGGGATACAAGTGTCATGATTAAACCATAACACATGCCCTAAATGAGAATCTATCTCAAGGTCCCATACCATGAATCGTTCTTTGGTCCATGGTCAAGGTTCTTTAACATCTCAATGGGATATAGAAGCCATGAATAGGTTCTAGGCAATATAAAAGATCTTTGAGGTAAAAACATGGCCAAGGGGAAATAAGGGGCTTAAGCCCTAAATGAAAGTCTTTTAGAGCTCAAATTCTATGGTTAAGCGTGGAAAACAATTGGGCCTTAGGCCCTAGATGCCACTTCTTAGGCTTAATTACTATGAACAACACCTATAAAAACACAATGCAAACCCTCTCTAGGTGGTTTTTGGCATCAAGGTTGGATATGGATGCCGCTAGGAGATTTTGCACACCGAGGATGGGTTGTAGGGCCTTGAATATTATCAATAAAGGGAAAAAAG
>JZKD02S0272642.1:1032920-1047203 GCA_000966675.3 Picea glauca
TCAAGATAAAAATGGTGGATAATTTCCACCATGAATGCCATCTCATTTGACAAAAAATTATCTCATGACTCATGCTTCCTCTTCCATCTCAAGATAAAAATTATGGATAAGCTCCACCACAACTTCCATCTCCTTCAATCATGAAATGATTTCATGACCCACATTACCTTTTTAGTCTCAATACCATAGTCATGGATAACTACCACCACAACTACCATCTATCTCTAGCAACAAATTATCTTAGAGACCATCTTCCTTCTCAACAATAACCTCCTAGACTTTACTTCGTGCAACTTTCTATTCTTGGATATCTTCATCTTCTTGCAGCTTCAATATTTTCCCTTTAACAACTTCACTCTGACATCTAGTCCTTTATCTCAGGCATATTACTTTCCTATGAAATCATGATTTTTAATCTACTACCACTCCATCATCGCCAATCCTTTTAATTCTTGGTTCTTGCACCTCCTTGAACTGCTCATCTTCACGAAAAAATAATAAGGATTTTTCTTGTATCCCTCAACCAAACTACCATTCATAGGCCTTTTCTNAGACCATCTTCCTTCTCAACAGTAACCTCCTAGACTTTACTTCGTGCAACTTTCTATTCTTGGATATCTTCATCTTCTTGCAGCTTCAATATTTTCCCTTTAACAACTTCACTCTGACATCTAGTCCTTTATCTCATGCATATTAATTTCCTATGAAATCATGATTTTTAATCTACTACCACTCCATCATCGCCAATCCTTTTAATTCTTGGTTGTTGCACCTCCTTGAACTGCTCATCTTCACGAAAAAACAATAAGGATTTTTCTTGTAGCCCTCAACCAAACTACCATTCATAGGCCTTTTCTCCTGCACTACCTCCCACCATTCTTCTCATAGAAAACACAAGTTGCATCCATCTATAAAGAGCCACCAATCCAAAGCATGGTCTTTCCAGAGATCTGTTCCTACCTACAAATGATCACCAATTTGAGCACATACTTCTCATATACCCACACCCACCTATACATAATCACAATCGAACCATTCTCCACATAAATTGGAACCATATATATGTTTGTTATCACCCAAGTAATATAAATGAAGTCTACAACAATACATTGAATATAACACATCCATATAATCTCACAAACTCATTCACACATAGACATGAGGATTTAATCTAGAAACCTAATTTTTGTATTCACTGCATACATAATAAATTAAAATGGCTCCATAGCCAATATGTGAGCTTACAACATTCATTGGATTGCTAATCTAAAGGTCATGACAATCTCAACCATTCTCTCTCCCTTCCTTGTGAGTTATCCTTTATGCAATCTCTCCTTTAACAACAACATGATGTTGTGTTTATCTATATCCACAAATCCATTCACTTTTAGCTTCCAAATGAGATCCACATGCCCTTTCATCTTCATATTTTTCCCTTTCATTTCCAACGACTCTTCCTATACAATGATTCACCTTCTATAGTGTGACCTTTATCTTCCATCCAACAACAAACTCCTTCNAGACCATCTTCCTTCTCAACAGTAACCTCCTAGACTTTACTTCGTGCAACTTTCTATTCTTGGATATCTTCATCTTCTTGCAGCTTCAATATTTTCCCTTTAACAACTTCACTCTAACATCTAGTCCTTTATCTCATGCATATTACTTTCCTATGAAATCATGATTCTTAATCTACTACCACTCCATCATCGCCAATCCTTTTAATTCTTGGTTCTTGCACCTCCTTGAACTGCTCATCTTCATGAAAAAATATTAAGGATTTTTCTTGTAGCCCTCAACCAAACTGCCATTCATAGGCCTTTTCTCCTGCACTACCTCCCACCATTCTTCTCATAGAAAACACAAGTTGCATCCATCTATAAAGAGCCACCAATCCAAAGCATGGTCTTTCCAGAGATCTGTTCCTACCTACAAATGATCACCAATTTGAGCACACACTTCTCATATACCCACACCCACCTATACATAATCACAATTGAACCATTCTCCACATAAATGGACACCATATATATTTCTGTGATCACCCAAGTAATAGAAATGAAGTCTACAACAATACATTCAATATAACACATCCATATAATCTCACAAACTCATTCACACATAGACACGAGGATTTAATCCAGAAACCTAATTTTTGTATTCACTGCATACATAATAAATTAAAATTGCTCCATAGCCAATATGTGAGCTTACAACATTCATTGGATTGCTAAGCTAAAGGTCATGACAATCTCAACCATTCTCTCTCCCTTCCTTGTGAGGTATCCTTTATGCAAGATCTCCTTTAACAACAACATGATGTTGTTTTTATCTATCTCCACAAATTAGCTTCCAAATGAGCTTCACATGCCCTTTCATCTTCATATTTTTCCCTTTCATTTCCAACGACTCTTCCTGTACAATGATTCACCTTCTATAGTGTGGCCTTTATCTTCCATCCAACAACAAACTCCTTCCTCAACATGTCCTCTTCTTTTGTATCAATTCACCTTCTCCTGAGCTATCTTCATGAAGCACATGGTTAATATTCCCTTAAATCCATGTCTCCTCTCACACACTTGTATTCTATTCATTTTGTGGAAACACATCAACCCCAAAGCAATGTGTCCATTCTCCAACAAGTCATCCATCCTACTCCACTTCCATAACCTACGATCTATCACGTTCTACACCAACATTCTTGCATCTCTCCTACAACAACTTGCCACAACACTCCTACAAAATCTTCCCATATCAAGTTCCCACAACACTCTTACAACAAATTCCCACAACAATTTATCGCAACACTCCTACATCAACTTCCCATTAAAACTTATACAATAGCTTCCTGTAGAAAGTTCCCACAACAACTTCTTGTAGAAGCGATCCCATTCTGTTGCACTAGAAAAATCCACAACATCATTACAATTTGAAACAACCAATCACATTCTGCAATAGTGTTGTGATGTTTCAAAACCAATCATTATTCTTGCAACAACATCACTGTTTCACAACATTGCCACTAATTCATAGTGTTGTCACTATCTTGCGACATTGTCACTATTCTGCAACATTGTTACGTTTTGCAGCACTATTATGTATTCATATTCACCCTAACATCCCTATGATGAATTTGATGCTCCTACATCACATAAGCTAGCATATTTGTGACCCACTTATTCTTCTTTGGTGATGATAACATTTGTTTAAGAAAATAGTTTAGAATATGATGGTCAATATTGATCTAAAAATGCCTCCCTATGAGATATGGGTGACAAGTATCAATTGCATAAAGGATGGCCATCGTCTCTTTCTCATATGTGGATTTACCCAAATTATGGTCACATATTTATTTAATGGTGAAATTCAAGGGATTCCCTTCTTGCATGAATACCATTCTAATACCTATGCTCAAGGCACCACATTCCAAGACAAAAGTCCCAACAAAATTTGGCACTATTAATACTAGAGTGATGCACATGGAATCCTTTAAAGTTGATAAGGATTTCTCAACTACCTTCCTCGATATAAAGGAATCATACTTTAGTAATGAAGTTAAGGGACCATGATTTTTCCCATAATTTTTCACAAACTTCTTACAATATCTTATAAGTTCTAAGAACCCATGCATCATCTTCAAGGTCTTAGGGTAGTGTCAATCTTGGATAATCACAACTTTCTTGGGATCTACTTGTCCTCCATATTGAATGAAAATGTGTCCTAATTATTCAACCTTTGAACCCCTTTAAGCACATTTGGAATGTTTCAGGTATAGATGGTGGTCCCACCGGAGTTGCAATGCTCTATCAACATGTTCTATGTGGGATTCCTAAGTTTTTTTGTAGATCAATATATCATCAAATAATACCAATACAAAATTTCATAGGAAGGGTCAAATTTTTTTGTTCATGAGGCTCTAGAAGGTGGATGGAGCATTGAAAAGGCCAAAGGGCATCACTAAAAACACATAATGACATTCATGTGTTTAGAAGGTTGTCATAGGGATACCTTCCTCTTTCATTCATATTTGGTGGTATCTAGAATGAAGGTCAAGTTTAGTCAAAAAATTGGCTCCATGAACTTCAACCAAGATATAATCAATAACTTGGATTGGAAAATTTTTCTTGATTGCCAACTTATTAAGAGCCTACAAATCAGGATACATGCACCAATTTCCTTCATTCTTTAATTCCATGACCACGGATGATGAGTAAGGGTTGGTGTTGTGACATATGACTGATGTAGGAGCATCACTCCACCTCAACATGCGCCAATTGATTTACACACATGGTGCACATTCAAGGAAGGGAGAGGCGTCGCCCTCTCATTTTTCCTCGAGAATCAAAAGTGTGATCTAGACATTTAATGATGACAAGATGGAAGAGCCAAGTTCTGATTTCACACAAGCTGGAGATAAGGTCGCCTTTAAGTGGTTGAAGGTAGGAGGGATATGCATCCAATTTGGAGCATATTTCCACTATTGTAATTTTCCCATTAGACATGCATTTTCAATGGTGATTTAACACCACTAGTTTAGCTTGGAGGGAAGCCCATCGAGCCCCTCTTGTATAAGTCTTTTTATTGTTTCCAAGTAGAGGTTGGTTGTAAATGGTTGTAAGGGGTTGTAGGAAGATGCATAGGAGATATGGAGAAAAACATAGAGAGCCAAGATTCAGTTGTAGCTCAGACTCTTGTATTATAATGAACATTCTACCATTAATAGAAAATGACAGTTTTTCCTATTACCAATTTCTGTGTAATGGATGTTGTGTTATGAATGTCATTTGTATGCATTTGAGTTGTAGATGAATGTTATAAATTGTCTGCATGGATAGAGATATATTTTTGTGTTTGTGAGTGTGTCAGATTAAGTCTGGTTCTCTAGGTTAAGTGAAAGGAGTGCGGGATAGAGTGAGAAAACTCTGGAAGCCGACGCAAGGAGTGCATGTCTGAACTTAGTGGAGTCAGAAGAGAAACTGCTAGGAGGGCATACCATATTAATTCACAGACTCATGAGGAAGTTTCAAGGTGGTCAAGTACCTTGGAAAGAAATACTGTGGAGGAGGAAACACAGTCCAGAGTTACTGAACACTCCGAAACACTCTGTCAGGAGGTCATAGAGAAAGTACGAGAGAATACAAGAGAATTTTTTTTGAAAGTGTTTGAATCCTTAAGAGAATTACAGGGTTGTTTAACACTCTGAGGAAGGAAGGATTTATAAGAGTGCATTGAAAAAGGAAAGGAGATGCCTTAATATGCTCAGATAGGCTAAGGGAGAAGTCGTCGAAAATATTAGTTGGGCACAAGGAATGCACCAAGGAGACTGTAAATCCATCTTACAAGCTCAAAAGGAAGAGTGTAAGTTTCCAGGAGGGAAAGAGAACATTCACTGAAGGATGTGGAGGAATGATGAACCTTGAAGGTTTTCAAGCTGATCAAATTTGTAGGAGAGTCTACGTAGAACTCTGCAAGGAGTGTAGAAGCAGTTCAAGAATATCCTAAGTCTCGAAGAGGAATTTTCACTAAGTGTGAAAACAGGTCGAGGACTTGCCGAAGTCCCGAAGAATGTGAAGTCATCCATTGTCGAAGGAGACGAGTGGAAGTAGATTCGAGAGTTCGAAGATTCAAACTTCGAAAGAATTGCAAGGAGAACAATTCAAAATTCGCGAAGGGCGAAGTGCAGAGAAATTTTGGACCGTGAGATCCAAGAGGACGTGTGGCAGAGATCTATGCATTCAGAGGAAGAACCCTTCAGAAGAAAAGTCAAGGAGAGAATACCCGAAGAAATGGGAGCAGAAGCAATCATATCCGTCCATCGAGAAAGGACACATAGAGAGAGATCAACACCTTTGTTGATTTAAAAATCAGGAGAAGTAGAGTTGAGAGAAGGGAGGAATCGCGAAGTATGAACTCGTGATTCGATCTCAACTATCGATCATGAGGAGAATGTGGATCATAGATTTGGTCCTGGATAATTTTTCGATTCAGGAATCAGGGAAAAGAGTGCAAGCAATTCGTGAAAGTCCCCAAGCATGGGGTTGTGAAGGGAGCTATCCCACGGTCGTCGTCCATGGTCATATCAAGGAGGGAGCCTAGCATGGAAGCTAGTGTCAGTTGGTGTTAAGATTCAAAAATCTCTAAGGAACGGGTCTGTGCATTCCATACAACCTACACCGAGAAGGTGAAGGATCTGTGTCAAGTTAATTTGGTTCCCATTAGGATCCTGACAAACCATTCAATTTGGTGACTTGAAAGATCTTATACCATGAGGTCTAGTAGCCCTTCGAGAGGGAGAAGAAGGGGGTCTGTGCCAGAGTGGTATTAGATATTGATTTTATTCTCAGGTGGAAAGAAGGAAATAAAGAAGATACTTTGATACCAGAGTGGTATCAGAGCTAATGCAGAATTGACTTCTGTAAGAAAGGGAGACAGAGTGTGATACTCTGTTGAAGCTATTGAAAGGTGTGCAATAGATGATAAACAACCAGGTGGGCTGTAGGTGAAGCAATATGGCTGTTGGAAGTCATGAAAATGGTCGAGGGGAGGTTTGTCTGCAGAAAAGAAAAGTGGAAATAGACAAAGAGCTCAGGGAGATCAGGGCAGAGATGGAGTCGCGAGCATTGAAGATGCAGTGGGAAGGAAAGGTGCGCTGGAGATATGAATGGCCTTTCAAGAGGACAACTATGTGGCATATTCAGAAGTTGTTGGCTAGAGGGAAGCAATAGGTGTTAAAAAGGTGGATGAGGTATGATGAAAATCTCAGTGATGAGGGAAAGAGATCTGGAAAAGGTTTCATAGGTTTCCAAGTGGGCAATGTGAAGGGATTAGTGGATATCGTAAACTGCTAGGTGGGCATAGGAGACATCCCAAGTTTCCAAGTGGGCAAGGAGGAAGAGGTGAGATCAACTGAAATTTCACGTCAAGGGGTGTTGATAGGTGAAGAGGAAGCAAAAGAAGGACCTCACTCAGGTGCATATTCATGCGGAACTACAAGCTACGTAGATGAAGATGATGACAAGTTGGAAACTTTCATCACATCGAAGAAGGATCAGAGGACCGTTTTGATCATTGGAGGAGTCGAGATATTCCTACCAAGCGATCGAGGAGAGGCTAGTACAGATTTTGCATATGCGACCAAAGGACAACAAACTTAAATTGTCATGGAGGAGGAGGAACAAATACTGAAGTCTGTCCCAACAGAAGGAGAATGCCTAGTTGTATTACTCACCCATTGGGAAATGGATTTGAAGGCATTGGAGGATTGGTTTGACAGTCCGAAACTAGAAGGTGGTTTCCATAGTATAGCCATGCTAGGGAAGACACACTAGAATGAGTTAGAGCTGGAGGAAGCTGGCATTGAACCAGTACAAGAGAAACTGACAGGAGAAAATTTGTCAGAAGGAAAGGTTGAGCAAAAGCCCAGTGATGAGAAGTCTATAGAAGTGGAGGCTACAACAGAGTGGAAAACTAAGGTCACAAGAGATAAGGAGGATAATTTGGGAGATCAAAGTGATTCACCCATTGACAAGGAAGAAGTGCAAAAAAATAGTCCGCAAAAGAAAATCCAGTCAATGGAGCAGTTGAATGAGGTGATTGACGAAATAAGGAAGTTGATGTTGGGGTTGGCAAAGGAAGTGGTCAACAAGGAGAAGCCAGTAAAATGAAACCTACACAAGTAGCTGGGATAATGCAACACCAACACAGTTGAGGAGAAGATAGACATCTCCAAGAGAAAGTTTGGGATCCACGAGGATTTCAGCCGAGTTGGAAATCTCATGAGCAGGAGCTCATGATTTTTGTAGCCATCCAGTATGATGCAGGAGTATGTTAGGACCCTATAATGTACCTTTTTGTTCATACTTTTTTCTATCATTACATCATTTTCCCACTTACATTTAAGCCTACATTATCACCTTAACCTATCTTTCCAAAGGTATATAATGTTTCTTCTCTTTGTTATATGTTTAATTTGTTTTATGTGTAATTTTACATTACTCTCATACTTAGCCATCGATCAGAAAAATATAGTTGTTGAAACAGTTTGAACTGCAGATTATTGTTGTTGCTTGAAGACCCATTGATGAAACAGTCAACATCATGCAAATCCCATTGCTAAAACAGTCCATGATTTGCGATGTTGGAACAAAATTTCACACAACAGTAACAAGAAGGAGTTGTTACACTGGCTGCAATAGCTGTACCTTAAGCCAACACCAACTATCGCTGCTTCTTGAGACCACGTTGTTGAAACAATCAAACATAACACAAATCTGATGCTGAAACAGTCTGTGATTTGCGATGCTGAAATAGTATACAACAACAGTAACAAGAAGATAAATAAATAAGCTATTACACCAGTTGCAACAACTACACCTCAACCCAACACCATTTCGACTATTGTAACAACATTTTGCTACGGGAGATCAGAATATCTTATTCCAGCATAGAATATTAGATCTGACTAAGAATAGGATTTGTATGTACACATGTAATTTTATAATCAATTGTATTAAGAGGATTCTCCTCTTTAAATAAGGGGAAATTATCATTAGACAGAAGGATTTTTTTTGGTTAGAAAGGAATTACAGAGAAGGGTATGTTCACTTTGGATATTGTAACATGATACAATTGACAGATGAATAAAATATTATTCTGAGCATTTCTTCTTAGTTCCTTTCATTTTCGGGGAATCTTGTGAGAAGGAGAGGGCCCACCTTCTTCACAAAGATTCACCCATTAGTTTTGTAGTGTGTTAGTATTATTTTTGTTCACGCCTTGTTTAAACTCTATTTTGTTGAAACTCTACTTTACTGAACTCTGTTTTGCTAAAACTCTGCTTTATTGATTGTTACATTATTTTCATACAATTCATTCCTAGGTAACTGTTAATCATTCTGATTGGTAATTCTGCTTGATGAATTTATGAAAGTGTGATAATCAGAGACAGGTGTTGAAGATTCCTTCTTGGGGAATAGGGTCATGTTCTCTATTACAGAATAGTTAGCCTTTAGTACTTGTCAATCATTTTGATTGGTAACGAGTTTATGAAAGTGTTATAGTCAGAGACAGGTGCTGAAGATTCCTGCTTTGGGGAATAGGGTCCTGTTCTCTGTTACAGAATAGTTAGTCTTCTTTGCAGTATGCTGGAAGATTTATTTTCCTAGGTTGTTGTTTTTTAATGTAATCCATGATTCTTCTGATAATTATTTTCCTTGAATCTCAAACTCTGCAATAGATAGATTGCTTTTCTGTAATTCAAGATAGAACTTCAGTGTGTTCAAAGCAAGGTGTGATTAGTGTACTTTTACTACAACTCTAGATTTCTTTTGAGATTGAGCATATACAATGTGTGATTGCCTTGGAAATAAACAAACTTCCCTGGGTTGAAAATTTATGTAACACTTGATTGTTTAGTTAATAAGCAATTACAATGACCAACAGAGTATCACTCCACCTCAGCATGCACTAGTTTATTTACATGCATGGTGCACATTCAAGGAAGGGAGAGGCCTTGCCCTCTCATTTTGCCTCGAGAATCAAAAGCGTGATCTAGACATTTAATGATGATAAGTTGGAAGAGCCAAGATGTGCTTTCACACAAGCTAGAGATAAGGTCACCATTAAGTGGTTGACAGTAGGAGGGATTTGTATTCGATTTGGAGCAAATTTCCATCATTGTAATTTTCCCATTAGACATGCATTTTGAATGGTGATTTGACACCACTAGTTTAGCTTGGAGGGAATCCCGTTGAGCCCCTCTTGTATAAATCTTTGAATTGTTTCCAAGTAGAGGTTGGTTGTAAATGGTTGTAAGGGGTTGTAGGCAGATGCATAGGAGATATGGAGAGAAACACAGAGAGTCGAGACTCAGTTGTAGATCAGACTCCTATATTGTAATGAACATTCTACCATTAATAGAAAATGACATTTTTTCCTCTTATCAATTTCTGTGTAATGGATGTTGTGTTATGAATGTAATTTGTATGCATTTGAGTTGTAGATGAATGTTATAAATCGTCCGCAGGGATAGAGATATATTTTTCTATCTGTGAGTGTGTCAGATTAAGTTTGGTTCTCTAGGCTAAGTGTAAGGAGTGCGCGACAGAGTGAGGAAGCTCTATAAGTCGACGCAAGGAGTGCATGTCTGAACTTAGTGGAGTCGGAAGAGAAACTGCTAGGAGGGAATACCAAATTAATTCACGGACTTGGGAGGAAATTTCAAGGTGGTTAAGCACCTTGGAAAGAAATACTTGTAGGAAACATAGTCCAGAGTTACTGAACACTCTAAAACACTCTTCTAGGAGGGCATAGAGAAAGTACGAGAGTGTACAAGAGCAACATTGTTGAAAGTGTTGGAATCCTTAAGAGAATCCCAGGGTTGTTGAACACTCTGAGGAAGGAAGGATTTTCAAGAGTGAATCGTCAAAGGAAAGGACATGCCTTAAGATGCTTAGATAGGCTAAGGGAGAAGCCATCGAAAATATTAGCCAGGTTCAAGGAGTGCGCCAAGGAGACTGTAAAACCATCTTACAATCTCAGGAGGAAGAGCATAAGTTTCCAGGAGGGCAGGAGAACGTTCACTGAAGGACATCGAGGAATGATGAACCTTGAAGGTTTTCAAGCCGAGCAAAGTCGCAGGAGAGTCTACACAAAACTCTGCAAGGAGTGCAGAAGTAGTTCGAGAATAGCCTAAGTCTCGAAGAGGAATTTGTGCTAAGTGTGCAAATGGGTCGAGGACTTGCTGAAGTCCCGAAGAATGTGAAGTTGTCCATCGTTGAAGGATACAGGTGGAAGAAGATATGAGAGTTCGAGGATTTGATCTTTGGAAGAATTGCAAGGAGAGCAATTCAAAATTCGCGAAGGGCGAAGTGTGAAGCAATTCTGGACCGTGATATCCAAGAGGACGCGTGGCGAAGATCTACGCATTTCGGAGGAAGAACCCTTCAAAATAAAATTCAAGGAGAGAATACCCGAAGAGCTAGGAGCCGAAGCAATCCTTGTCATCCATCGAGAAACGATGCGTGGTGAGAGATCAATGCTTCGCTGATTCGCAAATTAGGAGAAGTAGATTTGAGAGAAGGGAGGACTCGTGAAGTTTGAACTCACGATTCGATCTCAACCGTCAATCCCATGGAGAACGTGGATCGTAGATTTGGTCCTGGAGAATTCGTCGATTCAGGAATTGGGGAAAAGAGTAAAAGCAATTTGTGAAAGTCCCGAAGGACAGGGTCGCGAAGAGATATATCCCACGTTCGTCGTCCATGATCATATCAAGGAGGGAGCCTAACATGGAGCCCGATGAACCATTCGGTTCGGTGACTTGAACAATCCTAGACCAGGAGGTTGCGCAGCCCCGAAGGAGAGGAGAATGGGGTGGGGTTTGCACCAATGAATCTAGCCTTAAATAATTCCTAAATGATATTTTTTATTTCATTCATCTCTGGATCAGGGTGCTTATCATGATTCACATTGGGTGTTTGACTTCTTGAAAGCAGGGGAATACCTTGTTCATGACCCCCACATGAAGGTGGTAAACCCTGAAGTGTTTCAAATACTCGTTGATGTGTAGAGATGACCAACTACATGTTTGATAAACATGGTGTTTCCACCTAGGACAGACACTTTAAGAAATTATTCACATAAACATATCAAATATTTGTACACCCGTGTACTACATGGTTAAAAAACTCAAACATGGAAACAATCCATGGCCCCAACCCATGCGACTACTTAAGGAAATATAATAATACAAAATGAAAAAAAAAGTAGAGCCAAGATTCTCACAATCGATCATCAACAAATGACCCTCCCTGCTCTTTAAAAAGAGATCATGGATTAATCAAGTGTTAAGCCACAAGTCAATATAATCATTAACATTGAGACTAAAATGAACCGTTGGATCATTTTGTGTCTAGAACATATCATGATAACCATATTACATAACTACAAACACATATTAATACATACTAAGGAAACACGCTAAAAAACACATTTTACCTAAAAAACCATTAGACTAGATTAAGCTTAACTAATTCATAAATATCCAAATATCTTAACACTATAAATCATGGTGAATCCCTTGACCTATGAGGAGCATCCACCAATAGTATGCCATTAAACTATGCAATAATGTGAGCGACCTTTATTCAATAAAATCTTAAGAGAGTGATCTCCCCAAACACCATTATTTTACGCCATTATTCTTATGTACACATTATATCTACTAATATTTATAATAATGATACACTTTATGCCATGTCAAAAAATATATTTTTTCTAATAAACATATTTTAAAAGTTAATACTATATATAAAAAATATACTAAATATAAAAGGTTATCAAACTTCGATAAAAACTTGATTTCAAATAGGGTTTAAATATCTAAAAGCACATCCTTGTGATTGATCTATGTTTTAAACCATGTTAAAATATAATATTCTAATTTACGATAGCATAAAGGACACCCATTAGATCAGAACACAATGCAAAGACAACACCCTTTACCAAAACCAAGTATCAATTTGAAACAATGGTTGTCAAATTGATTTACTTCAATATATAAAGTAAATTATCTTCGTGTAATGTTTGAGCATCTAAGTGTTGTATTATTAGATGGGTAAGTGGGTGCTTTGGGTATGTAAATGTATTAAGGGGATTGCCCAAGTATGAAGTGATCAAGAGATTGGGACATACCGACATGAGGGATGCACCAAGGTCAGGATGTGCTAGTTCTAAGGGGCACGATGATTGACGAGCGCATGGATTCATATAAGTGACTAGGTTCACGGAGGGACACAATGACTCATCTAGAAAACTAAGTTGGTGAAGGGGTGCTACAATTCATTTGCACATGATGGTTTGCGAAGGGGAATGACATACCCAAAAGGTGCAATAGTTCGTGATGGTGACCTTTGGAGTTCATATAAGAGAGCAATGGTGCAAACCAAGGAAGGAAGATTTGAATAACAAGGAGAGCAAGATCGGTTCTACGATTCCGAGGCAGACTTAGATGAAGAGGGGAGAGCTTCCTCAAGGAGCCAAGTTGCTCCACATAAGAGGACTTGTGCTGCCTTGAGGTGATTTCGCGGGAAGAGTTGGGGCGACCTTCTTTTGGGTTGAGTTTTGGGGAAGTCTTGTCATAGGTCCGTATGAGGCATGCTAGGAGACATAATTGCATGTCTGTGTGAAGTCTTGCAGTAGAGAAGAGATGGTGAGTCTGTGGTGGATGCATGTTTGGGGTGCTTCGTAGAAGTTGTGAAATATGTTACGATGAACGATTCTTGGTGTGACAAATCTGTGTATGAGTGTCTTGGTGAGGTGAGGCAAGTCGTGTGACTTTGCCAAGTTATATATCGAGCCGGTAGTGCTCATTATTGGTGAGGTAAGGCGAGTCGTGTGACTCTTCCAAGTTGTACATCAAGTCAGTAGCGTTCATAATTGTAACAATTTTGCAATAATAAGACTTAGTCGGGTGTTAGGCACAGTTTGTGCCGCCTACACTATATTTGTGTGTCTCTTGTTTATTCGCAAGTTTTCTCTTTGTTTCATGGATGTATGTCTATATATGACTAAGTGTTAAGTTGTTAACAATTGTCTAAGTATACAAGAGTTGCACTAGAGTAGGAGTATGGCTTGTCGGTATTCTAGAACAAAGTATGAGGATACTATGGGTGAAGAGGCATAGTCCAGACGAAGTATCCTTGGTGTTGACAAACAACCATGTGAGAAACATTGTGGTGTTGCACGCCCTTTAACAATGCATGATCACAAGATTCGACTAGACACTTGAGAACGTGACATCTTCATATTAACATAAAAACAACTACGCAAAAATAAAATAATAAATCATAACACAAAAGATATAACCACTTAACCAAAATCACATTGCCAAAAAAACATAACCACATACCAAAACCTCCTTCATCAATTTGACACATTGGTTGTCAAATTTGATTTACAACAAGATATAAATCTTATTTTATGTTAAATAATGAATAATGATCTCCCTATGTTAATAATAATTGCAAGTTGTTCCACATAGAAGATGATACTCGCTTACTCAATCTTCTCCCTGTATTAAAAAAAAAGCAATATGTGGGTATTAAAAATAAAATAAAAAAACGATGGAATAAGCTATGATCTCCGTTCCGTTAGGGTAAACATTCAGAAAAAATACCTAAACAATCGCAAGCGAGCCCAGTCTTCCAGATTCCTCGGCCTCATCATGCCATCAAAACCGACGACTGCTAATCCCATGACCAGCGAATTCTCTCTGCTACTTGG
>JZKD02S0272643.1:8097-25524 GCA_000966675.3 Picea glauca
TATACCTTTCTGGTTTCCTTTTATCTCTCACTGATCTCCTCAATACTGGGGTATGAGGTTCTTCTTCTTCTTCTTCCGCTTCCTCTTCTTTAGATGATTCAGATTTTGCATCATCATATAATTGTTACTTTTATTTTTATGAAAGCCACTGACTGTGTGCAAACCTTCCAATAACCTCCCAGACTTAAACCCCATTGCTCCAAGCTATCAGCAGTGGGTCACCCCCAAGTTGGGACTAAACTCCACCCAGGGTAAAAGGAATCCTAGGCTAGACTGAGACTACAGAAAGCTGCACAATGCAACAAGAAGGATTCCCTCCCAGGAGACTACTTACGCCCACCACTCACAAACTCTCATTTCCCACATGAATATCCCACCCCAAGACTATGCACCTTCACTATTCCACAGTCCATGGACTACTCCACTTCCCTTCCAGGGCTTTAGCAACAAGCCGGATTAGAAATTCTCAGAGCTTTGTAGTTGTTGCTGGACTCCCTCAAGGAGAAATCACTTCCCCAACAATCTCTCTAACATCTAGAGAGTTTCTCACAGGGATGAAAACCTACTTATTCAATCCACAGTCCTAACAACCCACCTCTTCAGAACCACGAGCCTGACAACCTACTTCTTTTTTCCAGCTCCTAAGTCAAACAGGTAACCACAATAGAAAAATCGGGTATGGGCTCTGGTAATGATAACAATCCACACTAGTCCAGAGAAAAAAAAACGTGGGTAGCAACAACAAAATGGCTATGGATTGATATGAGTCAAGCACTATGCGGTCATGTTGTTCCTCATACAAAAATGGGTTAGCTTCATGGGTTTGCAGGTTTCAGAGTTTGCAAAGGTCCATGATGGAGGAAATGGTTGGCTTCCTGAATTCTCAGTCTGAGTGTGTGCATGAGTGAGGAGCATGGAAAGAATGGCTAGTCCCCCCTACAATGACCAATTTTCCCCCATAAAACTACATGCATCCTGGTTGACACATGGCTCTCTTGGAAGTTCGTTCCTCTCCCCAAAATAACTTAGGATAAAAGGGGTTATTTCCCCAAAACTTAGTCTTTTAGGAAAATATATTATAATATTCCCCTGGAAATAATTCCTATAGGTTATCCATTTTCCCAACCTCTTAGCCCCATCCCTTTCCCTACCCAGTGGATCTTAGTCCCCCATAACTCTTTCTCCGTGGTTGATCTACACACAACAATGTAATTATATTAATGATGTGAGTATTTACATATACAAAAAACAAGATCCTTGGCCTTCAGCATCTAGGCTCTACGGCCTTATAAACACTTGGCTCACCATCCTATAAACAACATTACAATTCATCAGGGGCTCAAACTTGGGGCATTACAAGAAACGATTTTGTTTTTTAGGGTACAGAAACAAGTATAGGATATAGATCCTTGGAATAGGATTTTGCGAGTAAAAATATCCAAGGCTATTAAACTAAACTTATGTGTTTGACCAGGGAGTGGTGAAACCCATTGTGTAATTAGTGACGTTAGGATTCTCTTCTCATAGCAGAGTTAAGCACAAGGTCGCACGACGTTGGTTGCAGAGATAGCCCTCTAATACCTTCTTAGCTTCAGAGATATTTATGGGGTTCTATTCATATTTTGGGGTCTTGTAAGTACCCTTACCTCCATGAGAGGTAGTGCTTTCAATATTTTGGGCTTTGTTACCCTACCCATATGGTGGACTGGACTTACGACTATTCACCTATGCATTGGTTATATCATGGTTACTCTATTTACTTGACATAGATAGCCACATAGGTTACTTGTAGGGGTTATCCTATAGGTACCCTGAGTCAGATAAGGGTCAGACGATACATAGCCTTTATGGAGGATTACCTCTCCAGGGGGGTCTGATTGACTGTGTTGTTAAGGCCACGAGGGCCCTTATAATTGATTCTGATACCTCCAATATTTTGAAGGGAGTCTCAGGCCCCTCTTGGAAGAGAGATACCTCCTCTAGTGAGGGAGGCCCCTTTTAGCCACTATATCTTGTTTGTGTGCATTGACCTTTTTTATTTATTTTGGTGTGCTCTCTCATTATTAGTTTTCCTTAGGAATTTTTATTCTGCCGTGAGTTTTGACTGTTATGGTTGGTGGAGCCCCTATGAATCCCTCAATTAGAGCTACCCATCCCATGGTCTCTACTTGGTCCATGGGGATGAATCCTTTTGTATATATGAATGGTATGATGAATCATAGTCCTTAGACAATGCCCTGGGCCTCTAATCCTTTCTCTTTTGGTATGCGAGACATGTATTCACACTTGTCATACTCGGTTTCAACATCTTATGTGAATCCTAGTTTTTGGTCTTGGAGAATAATGCCTCCTTATTCTCCCTTTTCATTTGGTGGGGACCATATCCCTCAACCATATCCTATGGTAGGAGGTTGGAATATTCCTTCCTCTATACCCAATCCTAGCTTCACTTTTTCAGGATCAAGTGCTCAAATGGGTAGATAGTTCACTTTCTATATTCCATCCTTCATCCCTTCTTCCTCTACGTTGATTTTGATAAACACATTTATTATGGAGAATATCCCTCTAGCCTCTAGTTTTTCAACCGGGGGGAGTCATTTTTATGGTATGGGAAACCCCTCGCATGGAGTTCCTTCATCTGGGGGCAATTTATATCCTCACATGAGTAACCCATGTCACGTTGCTTTCTCCTCACAAGCGGCTTCCTTGATGATGATTCCCTTACAAACTTTTATAAATCAGTTTGGAGGAAGATAATATCCTACCGAACAGGGCCATGATGTATGCCAGAACCCTTCTTGGCTTGACATCTCTCAAAATCAGATTTTCCCAGGACCTTGGTCTCTGATGCCACAACCATTCGTTGCATGTCATGATGGAAGCACAAGTCTAGTCACTACAATTCATACTGGAATTATATCATCAAAATTTGATAGTCATGTTGGATATAGGTCAACAACCTCGGCAAGTCATGTTGGGGGTACAATTCCAGTCACTGCGAGTCATACTAGCATTATATCACCATCCTCTGAAAGTCATGTTGGGAGCATGTCACCAACCACTAAAATTCATTATGGGGGTATTGATAGGATTGAGAAGCCTAGACATGTAGGATGTAAGACCAAGTTCCATTGTATACTTTGCAAAGGAGGTCACCTAACTCGCTTGTGCCCTGTTATTGCGGTGGTACCAGAAGCATGGTCTTTGTTTGGGGGTCCTTCAGGTTTTGAGTCGTCTTTGGTTTCCCAACCATATAATCCTTCTTTGGTTGATATAGCAGTCATGCCTATGTAATATTCAGTCGACACCACTCCTTTGTTTTGGAGTGATGTGTATCTTGACCATGTTTTCTCACATCCTATTCAACCAATGGTCGTGTCGATGCAATATTTGTGAGACACCACTCCTATTTTCAGGAGTGATGTGTCTCTTGATCATTTTGTCTCGCATCATATTCAACCAATGGTTGAAGAAGTGGTCATTCCGATGCAATATTCGGTCAATCCCACTCTTCTCTTGGAGAGTGACAAGTCTAAGGAAGTGACATTGCCAATGCATTCTTCGGTCAATCCCACTCTTCTTTTGGGGGATGATGAGTCTTTCAAACATGTCCTTAGATTTTCTAGTTTTGTACCTTCTACACAAGTGATCATTCCACTCTCTCCGAGTATGCTCCCTCCAAGTCATAATATGGTTTACTTTGATTGGAATGATATTTTAGAGCCTCAGTTTCCTTCTCTGCAAGGATCCTCTACAAGCATTTTATCATCCTCGGCTTCAAAAGATTTGGGTTCTCCCAAGCTTGTGTCAGCTACCAGTGAGTTGTTGGATTTTTTTAGAAGTCTTGCATGGGAGACTTGGCCTCCCCCATGATATGATTCTTAGAAAAACATCCTAGAGTATTAGTTAAGCTCTTTTCAAGACTCCTTAAAAATGAAAATATTGTCTATTGAACTTGTCTCTTTCACACTCGTTAAATGGATTTGAAAGGACATATATTTGGTATAAGTTTAACCCTTTTTTGTACTAGGTAGAATACTTACGAAAAATGAATACTCTAGTCACCATTGACTAGAAGAGTTATTTTTGGTATTATTTTATACTTTTTCGGGCATAGGGGATTAAATCTATGAAAAACGAAATTCTTTGGAGTTAAGTTGTAATCGCATTCCATCATCTTTCTCGTAATATTGATCTTATTTCCGGTTCCCTCTTTTTATTTATAAGCCTCTTACCTCAACAATTTGCATCACTATCCAATAAGAGCCTTATATATATCCTTTGTAGCTTGACACCCTGCACCATAAGAGAAAACATCCCCCTGGGTGTCCATGCCTTGCATGCACTTCCTTGCATTTAGCATAGGTATGTTCCACTCTCGAGCTAGTTTCTTACTCATGACACTTGTTTACTCTCATGTATCATAACATTTATTTTCCTATGAAAAAAAAGGGGGTAGGAAAAGAGTATTATCTCATATCGGTAACAGACTTGTCGCCTTCGAACAGAGAAAAAACTTTTGAGCCCATTGTCATCCAAATTTTGGGTTTAGCATGACCTTAGGAAGCTAAGCTCGTTACTTAGAGTTTAATCCTTCAACTGGTTATTCTCTCAGTCCCTATGGAGAGTTTGGTGATGCCTCCTACATCACAAATTTTTATCATCATGTCTATGATGCCTGAGTTATCTGAATGTCTCATGCTCTTGTTCAAAGGAAGTCTATAAGAATGTGTCAGCTATTTCTCACAACTCTCGACTTTGCATGTCAACCATACCCCCAACATATCTCAAGGTCACATAAAGTTGTAGTCCTGCCATGCACCCTGGTCCTACTTTAATTATGGGTAGGTAAGATTGAACCCAACAGTTGACATATCCTCATTGGTTGTTGATTGGGGGGTTTCCCTTGTGATCAATGGAAGAAATATATTCACACATTGGGGTTTGTGTAATATCTTGGATTCCATTACCCCGGATGGGGTGTTAGTGGAGTCCCCGTGGCGAGGGGAGGGACCGGACACGGTGCAAGGCAGCACAGAGCCACATGACCGGCCCGTGCTGCAGTACAGTGTCGACCCGGGGGATTAATTGCGTTTAAATTGGAACTGATGGTCTGCGTAAGGGGCATTAACGCCACCCTTCATTCCTCCGCAATTTGTATTATGGCTTGGCTCGTGGTATTCGGCATTACACCAGGTTTGCAAACTGAAGGGATCCTCCCTTCACGGAGCAAGCGCAACCAGGCACGTCCTAGCACCTTCGCCATTGTCTATCTGCAATTCTGGTTTGTCCCTGGCCAAACCTGCTCACCTGCATCCATGAAAGAGCGAATAAGAGGTAAGCCGAAGTAGGGCTCACCTTGGAAGCCTCGTAGACCTCCTGCCTCTCTTTCAGCCTCCCCGATGACTGGATCCTCCTTACACCCCCAGTCTACGTCCCCTGCTGCCTCCCCTCCACCTGCGCAGTCGGTTCATCGTCGTTCTGCAGCCACCCCGCCACCAAATCTGTCTCTACTCCTACACTCCATGGCCACCCTCCCACAAGCGTCGCCTCCATCTCAGTGCTGTCCTCAGGACCCCCGAATGCAATTCGTCGTGACCATGTCCTTTCCTGCATCCTCGAGTACCTGGAGAAGTGCACCACTGGCATTTGCAGACTCCAAGCGACTGCGTCTCCACACTGCGACCCAACCCGATGGCGAGCACTTTAGAGAACGCTTGGGCATCTTGTATGATCTAGTTTTCGAGCTCCGAAGGGAGGTGGCGGACCTCAAGTTTCGTTTGCAGGCCACCGAGGACAATGTTGCCTCCTTTTTACATATCCTCTCGGCCATGCACTCGGATCTCTCCTCGGACCCCTCTGGCACTCCTCTGGGGGAGGCACTTGACACTGAAATGGATGGCATGTTGTGACAGGCAGCAACGAGGAAGAGAACTGCGGAACAAAGCGACCCAGTGGAGAACAAGGAGCGTGAGGAGAGCAAGGAGAAATGTGAGGATGATCAGCCGATCAATACCGATGCAGAACCGTGGGCAGAAGAACTCCATGCCACGTGGTTGGGATTTTCGCCAGGTGTTTAGTTCTCTTTTGTTATGCTTCCAATTTCATAGGTTCTCAGACTAGATGGCTTATAGGATGGACTCTGTTTGTTTTGCTGCATTAGCAACTGTCTAAAACTCTTGAATGGGGGCTGGTTGGACTGGTTTCCCCTCTGTTGGGGCAGTCCAGTAATTATAGCCAGTTTCATTTTGTATTTTGGAAACTTTTTATGCTCTAGCAGGCACCATATATATAATATATACTTCTTACTTAAAAAAAATAAAAATATCTTGGATTCCATTAGCCTTATTGGTGTTTTCCTGTCCTTTGTCAGTATTTTTCCTTATTGGCTATTATTCAGAGGGTCTCTTTCGTGCACTAATTGCATTTGGTGCATGTGAGGGATGCACATGGTTGTTGTTTCATGAACATCCTATTTGTCTGAGCTCCTCCTAATAATCAAGCTATTGCTTTTTACCTCATGATGAATGATGAGAGATTCCCTAATGATTTCATTTCAGTGGGTCTCCTTCCATCGACTTCAGCTCATCTATTATGGAAATGAGACCTAGAGTCCTATGAGTACCTATAGGCTTGAAATCATCAATGGAAGGTTCTCCCACCATTGACAGTTGGGAATACATCAATGTTTCTTGATCGATGGATTCTTCAAGTGTTCGAACTCAACACCCTTATTCACACTTTTAGGATGTACTTGGTGCCTTGATACCCACTTTAATTATCGGTGGGTTGTTTGATGTTTGTTAAAGGTATACCTTAATGAAAGATAATCAAATGAAGTTTCATTATGTTCGACCTCAACTCCTCTATTCACATGATGTAGACTTGCACCTTCAACGGATAGTGTAGAAGACCTCTATCTTACAGTAGCAAGATTCCTCATATGTTGTTGTCTTTCATTGGACCGGTACCTATATGACTTCAATGATCATGGGAGATCAGATTGTGCTCCATTGTATACATATATCTTCAGATTAATTTTGAGACTGGATTCCACTGTTCCTTGTTCATGACTATGATAGCCTATGGAATATGTCCACTTTATATTTTCTATTAATGGCCATGAACAACTATTTGATATATTTCCACATGGATTTGCAGTGTAATTCGGATTGGCAGCCATGTGTACAAAGTCATTATGGACTGTAATATTCTCATGAGCAACTAGTACTTCCAACTGAGTCTCCATTAATCCACTTCTGGGAATTATAGTGTACTTCTTCCATCACAGATACTCCTCTGACCTCACACATTAGGGGGAATATGTTACAAAAAGTTTTACCTCACTCCATGCAACTTGCTTAGATGGCCTTTCCATTTCCCTATGCAGACTTGAAGTTCCTTTTTTTTCCTTCCAGAGCCAAAAAAGCATATTTTCCACATATATGTTCCCTATCTGTTATACAACAAGCATATACATAGGTTTCTCCACTACATCCTACTTACATCGGGTTTGGTGCTAAAAATTAAAAATTATGTCAGGTTTCCATGCCATGTCACGAGATCCATGATCCTTGATCTTCCATATACTAGAAATGATCCAAATATTCCCCTCAGTTCCATTTAAAGGACATAAATTGAGCCATATCCAATCCTTGAGGGATTGAACAATTCAACTTTGAGAGAAAATATACTCTGGAAAAAATTTACTTCATATTGAGTCTACATCACTTTGTCCTTGAGAGTATAAACTCCTTGTTCAAAACCCAAGATCTTCCTTCTTTGTGATGGAGAACCTCATTGACTCCTTTATATGAGTTCTCCTTTGGTGGAGGATATAAGTGGTGGAGGCCCATTTGGAGGGACTTAGTTTCTCAGTTATGATATGTCGTTACAGAAGTTTGTCGCCTATGTACTTCTACTGATTATTTTAATAGAAATACTCATTTATCATCCAATCGATATCTTAAAAATATTTGAATTATTGTTCCATGGGTGTATTTGTCATGTATGCTAATGGATTATGCCAATATATATGCTAACACTATATATTAGCACCATATACTTGTGCACTTGGTTGTTGAGGACAAGTTGCAAGTATAAAGCTTTGGGTTGTGTGCTCAACGATGGTATTCATCGAACGTCCAAACGAGGTAGGATCTTAGCCTTGTCTTGTTAGCATTTCATTTGTATAGCATACTTGGGATTATAATTTATTTACGCATGTCATTCCATCTGTTGTGGTTTACCCCTTTTCATCGAGAGATTTTCCTCGTAATAATAGGAACCCATGAAGATTAATCACACAAGAAAGGAAATGCACATAGATATTTTTTGGAGGTGGTCGATGTAGATAGATCACAATGGTATGAATGAAAAATAGTCTAGGAAAATCATGGATACCATTCAATTATAACATTAGACAATTCAATATTGAAATATGGACGAGAAAACTCCCTTGCTTATGTGTTCCACGTAGTAGTAATGAATGGGATGATTGTGAATCGACAGACTGGGCTGATAGATGGGATCATGTATCACTCCCCATTGGTCAATGTATAACTATGGAATTATGGCAATTGGAGGAGGGCCAATCAAGTATTTCAACAGATTATGATCATGTTTGAGATCTCGTACTGCAAGGTTTGTTGAATCCTTCTATTAAATTTTGAATAACTATAATGAATGTTTTATGCTTTGGTCATTTACTGGACTCACATTTTGGAACTTCATCTTTTGTAGGGAACACATATGCAGTGGTTTCCCCAAGAGATAATGAATGGGGCACTGATTATTGGCTGGCAAAATGCTTAGAGGGAAAGAAGACCCTCATGTGATCAGTAACAGACACTGAAGGCATTGAATTTTTGACAGGGTCAATGGTTATTAAAGGATAATATCTAACACAGGATGAAAGAATGTGAAAGAAAGGTGGTTATGTATTTCAATATTATAAACCAGGTCAAGTTGTATACTAGTTTACAAACTTGGTTATTGGTACAAACCTCCAACTACAAACAATTCCAAGTAAGAACTCAACAAAGGTACGATACTTCTTGCCTTACTCTAAGCATGAGAAGTTAATGGAAACCATTAGTTTTAAAAGTGACCTGATTGTCTACTTGAATGACCATCTAGGTATGTAAAAAGAATAAGTTTGGATTCATTTTGACTGTTGTTAAAATATTTGTAATGTTGTTAAAATATACCCATGCCATGCCTTTATTTTCCATGCCTTGCCTTGCCTTGCCACCCCTTCACTTTCCTTTCCTTACCTTTCCATCCCATCACTTGCCTTTCCTTGCCCTGCATTTCCTTCACTTTCCTTACCTTTCCTTGCCTTGCCTTGATTTTCCTTCACTTTCCATGACATGTCTTGCCTTGCCTTGGCATGCCTTACCTTTCCTTTTGTTAGGACCCTATAATGTACCTTTTTTCTCATACTTTTTTCTATCATTGCATCCTTTTCCCACTCATATTTAAGCCTACATTATCACCTTAATCTATTTTTCCAAAGGTATATAACGTTTCTTCTCTTTGCTATATGTTTAATTTGTTTTACATGTAATTTTAAATTACTCTCATACTTAGTCATTAATCCTAAAATATATAGTTGCTGAAACAGTTTGAAGACTGCAGTTAATATATCGTTGCTGCTTGAAGATCATGTTGTTGAAACAGTCAAACGATACGCAAATCCCATTGTTGAAACAGTCTGTGGTTTGCGATGCTGAAACAACATTTCACATACAACAGTAACAAGAAAAAGGATCTGTTACACTAGCCGCAACAGTTGTACCTTAAGCCAACACCATTACAACAATCATTGCTGCTTGAAGACCACATTGTTGAAACAGTCAAATAGTACGCAAATCTCATTGCTGAAATAGTCCGTGATTTACGATACTGAAACAGTATTTCACATACAGCAGTAACAATAAAAGATAAATAAATGAGTTGTTACACTGGCTGCAACAGCTGTACCTCAAGCCAACACCATTACAACCACTGTAACAACATTTTTCTATGGAAGATCAGAATATCCTATTCCAGCATAGAAGATTAGATCAGACTAAGAATAGGATTTATATGTACACATGTAATTTTATGCTTAATTGTATTAAGGGGATTCTCCTCTTTAAATAGGAGAGAAATCGACATTAGAGGAGATGATTATGAAAGGCTTAGCTAGAAGGGAATTATAGAGAAGAAGCATGTTCACTTTGGATATTGTAACTCGTCACATTTGACAGATGAATAAAATATCATTCTGATCATTTCTTCTCAGTTCCTTTCATTTCTGGGGAATCTTGTGAGAAGGAGAGGGCCCACCTTCTTCACAAGATTGACCCATTAGTTTATGTAGTGTGTTAGTATTTTTTTTATTTATACCTTGTTAAAACTCTATTTTGTTGAAACTCTATTTCCACTAATTGTTACATCATTTTCATACAATTCATTCCTAGGTAATTGTTAATCATTTTGATTGGTAATTCTGTTTGCAGAATGAGTTTATGAAAGTGTGATAGGCAGAGATAGGTGTTAAAGATTCCTACTTTGGGGAATAGGGTCTTGTTCTCTGTTAAAAAATAGTTAGTCTTCTGTGCAGTATGATGAAAGGTTCCTTTTTCCTAGGTTGTTGTTTCTTAATGTAATCCAGGATTCTTCTGATAATTATTTCATTTTGAATCTTAGACTCTGCAATAGATAGATTGTTTTTATTGTAATTCAGAGTAGAACTTCAGTCTGTTCAAAGCAAGGTGTGATTAGTGTAACTTTTACTACAACTTTGGATTTCTTTTGAGATTGAGCATATACAGTGTGTGATTGCCTTTGAAATAAATAGACTTCCCTAGGTTGACAATTTATGTAACACTTGAGTGTTTTAACTAATAAGCAATTATAGTGACCAACATTTTGGTGCCATTTTCGGGGAAGGAAATTATAGATTTCAAAATCATTTACATTTTTCTTTCAGATGTACAGTTTTCATGAGAGGACGTGGACCCCCCAAGGAAACTAACCCTACAGGTGGCAGGGGCAGAGGAAGAAGAGGAAGAAAGAATTTTATCGACAAGATTATATCAAAATCTGAATCTATTGTTCCTCAATGACCAAGCGCTCAAAAACCAAAGCCTCAACCTTCCTTTCAAGCGAACTTTGAAACGGAGACAGTTGAAAAACCAACATACAACATTGAGGATCGAGCAAGTGTAGTAGGGGAACAAACAGAAGAAACCATGGATGGATATAATGAAGAACCACACCATGAAGAACAGGTAGGTCTTGAAGCAGAGGTATATGATGAAAAATATTTTTCTACCTTAGGATTTCCTATTGATGATCTTCCTACAGGAGTAGCTCCCATGAAGAATATTCCACTTTCAGCTTTACCTAACTTTCATGGTTTATCTTCTGAAGATACTGATGAATTCCTTTTCAAGTTTGACATATTATGCAGAAGTTATGATTACATTTCCAATGCTCAAAAATTAAATCCATTTTCAATGGCATTAAAGGGAAATGCATTAAGATGGTTCATGAGTCTTGGAGGTCATGTAATCACAACATGGGATCGGATGAAATAAAAATTTCTGCACAAATATCAAGACTATTGCCAAATAAGAGAAAAAAGAGAGGAACTATTCAAGATGATACAGAAAGAGGATGAAAATGTAGAGGACTTTGTTGAAAGGCTACAGTATAATCTACAAAGATCCAGTCACCCCGATGTAAGTAAAGATATTCTTAAAACAATATTATTAAAAGGAGTAAGGGATGACTATCTAGATATGTTGAATATGCTTGGAAAAAGGGACATATCTAAAGAATCATATGATTAAATTGTTAACCTCTGTAAAATATGTTCAAGAGGAGTTGCAAGGAATAGATCAAACAACAGGGATACCACATTTTCAAGAGTTCAAAAATCAGCCAGTGGAGGAGCAACAAGAGCCGAAATACGTAATCTACTTGAGGATTTTAAAACTGAAATGTTAAGTTATTTTTCTTCACAAATTGACACCTTGCAGATTAAAAAGAAACAAGCCGAAGAAGAAGTAGCTTTGTCCATCTTTTGTTCCAAATGAAGAGAAAATCACCCACAAAGGGAATTCCCATTGGACAAAAATCCAATTTGCACAATTTGTGATAAGGATCATGAAACTCAACAATGCCCTTCTTTACCAGGAATCAAAGCAGCATTACAACCAACTGATGAAGAAGATGAAGTTGTCTATTTGTTGACACAGAGAAGGAAATGGAAACCACGGGGAAAAGGTATGAATCCTAATATGCCATTTACATCTTCTAATCGTTGGAATAATTATCCTTCTTTTAGTCAAGCAAATTACCCTCCCTTTAACCAAATGCAATACCCACCCTCCAATCAAATAAATTACCCACCCTCCAATCAAATGAATTACCCACCCATGCAACAAACAAACCCTCCCTTTGTAGACCCAACAATATGGACACCTTGGCCTTCACAACAACAACCTTACCTTAACCAATGGAATCCAAATTGGAGAGGTCAACAACCCATGTTCCCAAATCAATTCCCTCAATTTCAACCACAATTTCAACAACCACTCTCTTTACCATCTGGTGCTCCACCGAATAATCAAATGATGAGGCCCCAAATACCTATACAACCTCAAACTAACCCCAATAATAAGGTTGTGCAGTGCATTGATATTCAAAAACATCCTATACTTTCTCTTTTCCCTGCACAATGCAATGATATTCATTTATGATCCAGGAAAATAGTAGAAGCTATCATTGATGATGTTACCTCCTTTGATTCCGATAAAGAAGAAATAAAAAAACATGATTTACCTGAAGAGGTACAACCGTCCTCAAGAACTGTTGCTGAAACAATAGAACCACCATTCCCTAAGCGTTTAGCTTTGACTAAAACTCATGAGCCACCTACTTTCAATATTCTAGGGGAATTACAAAATCTCTATGTCAAAATTTCACTATTACAAGCACTAAGAGATGTACCAATTTATGCCAAAACTATCTGAGACATTTGTGTTAAGAAACCCAGTAGGAAAACTAAAGATCCCCTCACAGTTCATGTCATGGGTGATTTGTCTCCACTAATGTTGGGTAAAGCTCCTCCAGTTAAATATGGTCATCTCGACCATCCTACTGTCACAGTGAAAATTGGAAAAACAATAATTCCTCAAGTTTTGGTAGACTTAGGTGCTGCTATCAATATTATGACTCTTGAAACTTCACAATTGTTACAACTAAAGAATGAAATCAGAGATACCCCAACCATTCTAGAATTAACTGACCGTTCTACAATCAAACTGGAAGGAGTCATTGAAGACCTAATCATCTCAGTTGAGTCCTGGAATTATCCAACTGACTCTATGGTATTACAACCTAAAACAAAGTTGGGGGGTCATCCTCTAACATTGGGCAGGCCTTGGCTAGCCACATCAGATGCCTTTATTAGCTGTAGATCTGGTTCAATGATAATTTCCAATGGATATGAGACCAAACATCTTACCCTCTACCCTCACACTACACCCTTGATTAGTAATGACAATTCCTTATGGGTGGACTATGATGATCAAACTACTCAACCTATCTTGAATATCGGACAAGACTTAAGCCTTAAAGATGCCACTGAGGATGAAGTAATCAATAATTTTATTTGTGAACCCTCCTCTATGACTCCAGAAACACATAATCAATTAGCTTCACTTTTGGAGTCAGATACCCAGGAAAACCTTAACTCTAAAGACCTACCTCAAACATCAGCTACCATCTCTTCTAAAAGTATACCAGTAGAAATTGAACCTGGCAAAACACAAAATATAAACCCCAACTTGACAGTTGCTGAAACACAATAATTAATGAAGTTACTTCTTGAACATAAGGAAGCATTCACATGGGACTATACAGATATGAAAGGAATCTCTCTTGAATTAGGTACCCATCGTATCTATATCAAGAAAGATTGTTGACCGATCTTTCAATCTCAATGACAAATGAACCCTAATTTAAGAGAAATTCTTAAAGAGGAACTTCAAAAATTACTTAATGCGGGGTTTATATATCATATATCTGACAGTGAATGGTTTTCCCCTTTGGTAATAGTTCCTAAGAAAAATGGGAAATGGAGAGTGTGTGCAGATTATAAAGCCTCAGGTGTTACCATTGATTACACTCAAAAATATCACTTTTTGTTACCATTGATTGATCAGGTGTTAGATAGTTTGTCAGGGAAGAAATTCTTCTCTTTCTTAGATGGTTTCAGTGGGTATAACCAGATCAAAATTGCACCCCAAGACCAAGATAAGACCACTTTTACTAGCCCCTGGGGAACTTTTTATTATAGAGTCCTTCCATTTGGACTATGTAATGCACCAAAAACCTTTCAAAGAGCAGTTATAGGAATTTTTTCTGATATGATTAATGACTCTATGGAAATTTTTATGGATAATTTTACCCCTTATGGTGTCTCTTTTGAGGAATCACTACAAAATCTTGAGAAAGTACTTAGCTGATGTATACAAGCCCACCTCTCCTTAAGCACTGAAAAATGTCATATGATGATGAGTGAAGGAGTGGTACTTGGACATTTTATTTCATCTCAAGAAATTCAGGTAGATCCATCCAAGATACAAGTCATTAAAGACCTTCCTATTCCCAAAACCCAAACAGATGTGAGAAGTTTCTTAGGACATGTTGGATACTATAGAAGATTTATAAAAAAAAATTCCAAAATAGCTTCTCCTTTGTTTGTGTTACTTATGAAAAATGTTGAATTCAAGTGGACTAATCTTTACCAGGAAGCATTTGATACACTCAAACATCAATTATCTATAGCTCCTATTCTAAGAGGACCTGATTGGGCACTTCCCTTTCATATATCCTCTAATGCTTTAGATACTGCAATAGGAGTTGTCTTAGGACAAGAAGAAAATCATCTCCCTTATGCTATCTACTTCATTAGCAAGAATATGAGTCATGCTGAACTTAACTATACAGTTACCGAAAAGGAATTTTTAGCAGTTATCTATGCTATCAATAAATTTCGACATTACATCACTGGCTATTCTACTTTTGTCCATACTAATCACTCAACTATTAAATATTTAATGAAGAATTCTTTCACAAATGCTCGAGTCACCAGATGGTTACTATTATTACAAGAATTTGATATTACAATTGTAGATCGACCAGGAAAAGAAAATGTAGTTGCCGATTTTCTTTCTCGGTTAACACCTGATGATAATGCTCTAGTAGATGATTCCTTTCTTGATGAATATTTATTTGCAGTATCTTCTCACTCACCATGGCATGCAGACATCGTTGATTATTTGGTTGCAGGGAAGTTACCACCACACCTATCCCACTGAGAGAAAAGAAAAATCATTCAACAAATTGCTCGGTATAGCTGGATAAGTGGCTTTCTTCTCCACACAGGACTTGATCAAGAAATCTGAAGATGCATTAGAGAAGATGAGATTTATGATTTACTAAAAAATTGTCATGATGGCCCTTATGGAGGGAATTTTGCTGATAAAAGAACAACACATAAAATTCTCAGGATGGGTTATTATTGGCCCTCACATTTTAAAGATGCAAAGAAATATGTCCAGGCCTATGATAGTTTTCAAAGAATGGGTCAACCTAATCATAGAGATGAAATGCCATTAAACCCCCAGGTAGTACTCGAACCATTTGAAAGATGAGCCTTAGACTTTGTAGGACCCGTTAACCCTCCATCCAATCAAAAAGTTTATATATTAGTCTGCATAGATTATATGACCAAATGGGTGGAGGCTAAAGCACTCCATAGAGCTACCGAAGAAGTTGTTCTAGATTTTTTATTTGAATATATCTTTATTAGATTTGGAGTGCCAAGAGAATTAGGCATAGATGGAGGACCTCCTTTCACCTCTCATGGTTTTAAAGCCACCCTTCAAAAATATCATATTCATCATAGAATGACTACACCATACCACCCCCAAGCCAATGGACAGGTGGAAAGCACAAACAAAGTAATAGAAGTCATTCTCACAAAAACAGTGAAGGAAAACCGGAAGGATTGGTCTCAAAGGCTCCTTGAAGCATTATGGGCTTATAGAACTACTTGGAGAAATACTACAGAATTCTCCCCCTATGAATTAGTTTATGGAAAAAGTGTTGTCTTTCATGTGGAATTTGAAATCAAAACCTTAAGGACTGCTTTAGTTGTTAACCTTGATTTGACTGATGCACAGACAGCCAGGTTGCAGCAGCTTAATGAATTGGATGAAAAAATATTAGATGCCATTCACCAGACAACTATGATTCAACAACAAAGAATAAAATGGAATGATAAAATCATCAAGCATAAGCAATTCCAAAAAGGTAATTGGGATTTATTGTATGATTCTCGGTTTAAAGAATTCCAAGGGAAACTACGCACAAGATGGTTAGGACCTTATGAAGTGGATATTGTTTTCCCCAATGGAACAGTAAGGCTCCTAACAATCGATGACTCTAAAACACTATTATTAGTGAATGGTCATCGGCTCCGTCTGTACCAGCGCCCCATTTCCAAAGAAGATTTTAAAGCCACATGTGTGGCAGATTCACATTATCTCTTTTTATAGGAGACTCCTACCCCTCATTGCATTTAATTTTTTTGAATTTTATTTCTTTAGTATTAGATTAAATTCTTTTACTAATAATCCATGTCAAGGAATGACATGTTACAATTGATTTTTTTGTAGATTCTCGATCCAAAGAAGGCCTACCAAGAAAGGACAATCTTACTACAAGTAGATCCAATCTTCATTTTGTGAAGCATTGCTCCCTCTTTCTTCAATCCATTCATCTTCATTTCCCATTCAACATCCCCATCATCCATCCCCTTTTATTTTTTTTCCCATTTTCCCATTGCTGAAACACCACTCTTCAGCAACATTTTTCCCATTTTCCCATTGTTGAAACACCACTCCGCAACAACATTTTTCCCCATTTTCCCATTGCTGAAACACCACTCTTCAGCAACATTTTTCCCATTTTCCCATTGCTGAAACATTACTCTTCAACAACATTTTCCCCATTTTTTCCCATTGCTGAAACACCACTCTTCAACAACATTTTTTCCATTTTCCCATTGCTGAAACACCACTCTTCAGCAACATTTTCCTTGTTTTCCCCACTACTGAAACACCATTTCTTCAGCAGTATTTTCCATTATTAAAACATCACTCTTCAACAAACATTTTTCCATTCTTTTCTTGTTGCTGAAACACCACTTTTTCAGCATTTCCTGTCAATAAAAACATCTTTTTCATCTCTTTCGCTCTCACTTCTCCTATTTTCATACTACATTATGTCCTTTCACTACCTTCTCCCATGATTAAACAAACCCTTGATACAATTTCTCTCATAAATCCAAAGTCTCTCCCA
>JZKD02S0272643.1:37666-84918 GCA_000966675.3 Picea glauca
ATATATATATATATTAATGGTGAATTTAAATGATGGATAATGATAATTTACTATGATGAATGCATGCTTATAAATAGAAAAAAAAAATGAAAATATATATGCATATATTATAAACGAATGGTGGCGTATTCCTTAATCTTAAATTTTTAGAATAATGAAAATGATAAATGGATCCTCTTTCCATAAATTATTAATCCCTACCGCCTCTACCATTAATAAAAGTTACACATGTAAAAATAAAAGGGAATTATTAATGAGCGCATATACTCTTTGAGTTTAAAAAATATATATATAAAAAATAAAAATAAATAAAAATAAAGAAAAATAAGAAAATAAAAGGGAAAAGGTGGGAAAACCTAAAAGGAGGGGATTTAGGGTTTGAGACGAGATAAAAGAAAAAAAGAGGGGGTAAAGAAGGGACTTTTTGGGAGCTATTGGTATGGTTATGCTGCTAGACTAGAGACTGGACTGATTTTTTGTAGGACTTGGGGATTCTCAGCAGACTTGAGTGGTAGCTCAGCCTTGGAGGCGAGTTGAGAAGCTAGGCTATCATATGGGTTGTGTGTGGCCCCTTTTCAGCTTGGGGGGGCTAAGGGGGAAGGATATTACCCCTAGCATTTGGTTGGGAGGTACCGGTGAGTCCTCTACGGACGACAAGAAGGAGCAGGAGTGGCGGGAGCACAAGAATCATTTGTTGCAAGCGTTAAGGACATAGGTATGTAAATCTCTAGGCATTTCTATCTTGTTGCGTGTGTTTATGAACTGTAGTTTTAATGGCTAATGTGCAAATTGTAGCTTAAATGGTTATGGTGTGATTCATGTTTAAAATCTGTAGTTGCAATGGTTATTGGTGTAACTTGCAGCTTCTGGTATTCCATGGTATGGGCATTTCGTTTCAAGGGTCACTGCTATTTCGTTTTTACTATCATCTGTTTCTTTCATGGTATGGGCATTTCATTTTAACGGTCACTTCTATTTCATTTTTATTTTCATCTGTTTCCTTCATGGTATGGGCATTTCATTTCAAAGGTCACTGCTATTTCATTTTTACTGTCATCCATTTATTTTATGGCTGGGCATTTTCTTTGTGACCTGCATTTTTGAGGGCGTGTTCTTTTACCGTGGGTTACACTTCGTTTGTCTTGGGTGATTTTTATGTACACAGTGGGTGTGTTCTTGGTCTGTAGGTTTTCTCATTTTACCTTGGGCGTTTTCATGGTCGTTTTCATGGGTGTTTTATTTGTTGGGTTGAATACGGTGGGCAATTTACAGAGGGTTCTTTTTTTTATATTGGACGTTCTACCCACAGTGGGCAACTTCTACAGAGGGTTTCCCAAAATCATAAATTCATTGCATAGCTATGATAAGGTTGAAGTCAGTAGGGTTTGCGGGCTCATGTCTACACCGATAAATCATTTCTAGATGTACAGAAGAAGGGAGGAATTGTCGGATTGTCATTATCGAAGGTTTGGTTGTTCGCTTCTCTGCAAAATTTGGGTATATATATTTTGGCTTCCTTTTCGATGTTTTGTAGTCTCTTTGGAGTTCCTTTGCAATTACTATCCTCCAATTAAAATAACGCAGGACTCCATTGTCCGAATTCATGGTGCAATATGTCAACTGTGAATTCACAAGGCCGTTTACCTGAAATCGTACCTTATTACTAAGGCTATGATTATCATTAATCATTTAAAATTTGTGTACTGTATACATATTCCAGGTGTCGAATCATTTGATACAAAACTTATCCAACCTTTTATTCTGTTCATTTCTGTGCACAATTGGCAATACTAGTTCATTATAAAGGAAAAGATCTGGTTAGGATAAAATGAATGGCAACCCTGTCTGGTTATTTAATTGTCGCTTATCAGTTCAATCAATTATCGTGACCTTCAATTACCCATTTATCAGTTTTTGTAATGTTGGCAGCGACCTTCATTTACTGCCCAACTCGTTGTGTTTATTATTCAATTATCAGTTTTGGGGAGTGCAACCATTTGCACAGACCACGTGGAGGCTCCCGTGGGCTCTCCTCCCTGGGGCCCCCTGGCGATTTCAATATTTACGTTCCTCACCCACTGATTTAAATTGGAAATGATTTGGGTTGAAGAGTCATTGTTAATTAGGGTACAAAACTACTTTACAATTCTTCTGGTTTTAACTAATTTAGGGACAACGGTAATACTGGAATGGTTTTTACACTAAGACAATTGTTCGGTTTGGAGTATCGCTCTAATATGGGTAGATAATCGTTTTCAAGCAAACTAGTGTTAGTTAATGTAATAATGTTATTACCCTACAGTTAAAATGTCGACGTGATGGTCGGAAACTGCCAAATGATGGTTAGGGTTTCTCATGGTAATATTACGGCAATAGTAAATGATATGCTATTATGAATAATGATCCATCCGTTGGCAACCCTAACCTGAATATGACATGCCCTATCAATTTGCCGTGTTAATATGGTTTGGGGATAGCGTGGCAGCAAGGTGGCCTGTTTTTATTTTGTACTGGCAATTATACATTGCAAACTTAAACGCTATGGAAAGTGAAACATTTAATTGCTTAGGGAAATTTGGGCGGTCATGCAGCGCGTTCTTATTATTATTGGCTTTTAAAAACATTGTCAGGTTTATATATTAGCTTTTAATTTGTTTGTTTATACCTACGAGCCTTTCAAAGTTGGGTCATTTAAAACATTGTCATAATAATTAGCGTGCTGATTCAATAGGACCTTTTAAAACTGTGATGTTTATGGTTGCGTTTAATTCAGATAATATACATCCTAATTATGGTGTTATGATTTCATTAGATCCATTTTAAAACAATGGTGTTTATTGTTGTGCTTAAATAGGATATTAATTAAAATATGTTGTTATTTGATATCGCCCCTTAAAATGTTTTCATTTTTAGATAATTAGCATTTTTAGGTTTACATATATGTGCCTTTAAAAATGTTGGTATTTAAAATAGTGTAACATTAAACAGTGTTATTGTTATGGTCATTTTTAACTATAAGGACTATTGTTATGGTTAACATGATGTCGAATTGAATATTTAATATTTGTCAAATTTCAAGGATTATATGCGTTAATGGAATTATTAACATTGTTTACATTAAAATGCTAATGATGAAGCTTAACTGCAATATTAATATTTGCATAATTACAATGGTAATTCTGGTTTAAATTGCAATAATAATATTTGTCGTTAAGTTGCAATGTTGATTATCATGGTTGAATTGCAATGTTATTATTGTTTAATTGAATATTAGGATGAAGTTTGAATTGCAAAGATATTATTCGTTTAAGTGAAGTGTTAATGATAAGGTCTAACTGCAACGCAAATAATTGATAGGTTATTCCAATGAATGGTAATAATTTAGAAGGAAAGGCAAGATAATAAGGATATTGTAATACTCAAGGGTTTACCGTATGGTATTGATATTGTTGCCCAATCATGGCGTTTAGCAAAAATGCAATGCGCATGTGATTATTGCTTGTCCCTGAACTAGCCCAAAATGACCTTATAACTAAACAATGGGGGTTGAGATTATTGGCTTTTACCTTATGATAAAGTCTTCATCGGTTAATGATAATTAATGGAGCAATTGGTCTTGATTGTTGTCTTTGGGTATCAATAATGGTTGGTCGATTTTTGAGTCCTCCTGACTTGCGTCTCCCGTAGAGGTCATGATTGTCCCTGATTTTATAGTACTTGGTGGTATTGCATTGCATGGTCTGCTTGTGTCAGGAGGAAGTAGACACCATCAATAGCCTTAGTATTTATGTCAGTGTGTTTCCCTGTGTCAAGAATCCAGTGCCATATCAAGAGTCTTGAGCCCTTTAAAGGCAGGGTTTCCACTCTTGCGACACACCTGAGGGGCTTACTAGTTTTTGCCTGAGCAGTCAGCCAGGAGCCTGTCTAATCTTTTTTCGAGAATACATAAGACTAAATTCCCTACTTTCCTGTGCACAATTAGTAACTCTCACACCATGGATTCTTCCCTCTGTGTTCTGACTGTGCAACCCCAATATGTCTTAATGTTGTGTTGTGCGCTTCATGCCTATGGTTGTATCTTGTTGCAGTTACTCCTTGTGAGCCTTCATTCTTCTTGTGATGAACATCATGGTTGCATCTTTTTGGTTGTCGAGTGGCAATGTGGAGTCCAGTGTGTCTGTTTCCCCTCCTACCCGCGCGCACACATGGTTAAAACAAAAAAAAAATTGCACTTGTTGTCAGAGTAATTGTCCTTAACTAGGAGGGTTATTACAATTCTACTGAGCTAAATAGCTATGGGAGGTTTTGTTATACGATACGAACCCGCCACAACAACCCTGCTAGAATTGTATCCAGAAGTCTACCAAATCTTTCAGCAAGCAGGCTGGCTGGGCTATTTTCAGAGGCTCCAGGGATTTGATCAACAACAGTTTCTTCAATTTGCTCGAAATCTTCAACAAGACCATTCTATTGTTCAAGGGGTTTGGATTCCATTCATAGAGGATGATATCGCACAGGTTTCGGGTCTTCTCATCACTAGCATTCATTGGTTCAGTTGCAAACACAGTATCCTTAATACCCAATAGGATTTTCTCTTGCCAGGAGAAGAAGTTGAGTCTAAAGCCCGGGGTGTTCGACTTAGCTCGTTGCCGCCTCCTTGGCCGAAAGTTGCAGAGTTTGTCAAGCACTACCTTACCTGTGAAGGCTGATACCAGGTATTTTACCAGTCTGACTTTGTCTTATTATCTCATTTATGACATGCTAGACTGGTCAATATTCCTTACTATATTCTTGGATGTCTTAGAAATATGTCGCATTATTGTAAACAGGCTAAAAATCCCATCCTTTCCCTCACCCATCACCGTCTCGTTCAATTACTCATCCAAAAGCATTTTTCCCAACAAAACCCTCTCCTAAACAATCCACCCATAAACCCTCAAGAAGCTGCCGAACATCCTGAAAATTCTCATGAAGAACAACCACAAAACCTTCCTGACCCTCTGTAAATACCTATTAATCCGCCTACAGATCCAATTGATCCAATTAACCCTCCTACCATACCAAGTTCGCTCAATAATTTACTAAAATCATATACTCCTACTACTCATATCCTTAGCGATGATTCTGAAACATATAAACCTGATAGCTTTCCCTGCCCATAACTGAGGAAAAAGCCACTCGCAAACGAAAGAAGCAAACCACTACTTTTTCTTCCTTTTTACCTAAAAAACGAATGAGGGCTTCAACAAAAGCATCCACTACTACCATTACCCTAAATCCCCAACCCATTTTGCTAAAAACCCATACACCTCCACCCTCCCAAATCCTAAAATTTTTACATGTTCAACCCACGGGCACTGAAACACAAGAACTAGAGGCCCAAGGTGTTGTGACATCATTTTCTTTACATCAAGTAGTTGTCACACAAGAACCAGCTACTCATTCAGTAGTTGTCACACAAGAACCAACTACTCATTCAGTAGTTGAAACACAAAAACCAGCTATAGCTGTTAAACAAGAACCAGCTACAGCTGAAACATAAGAACCAACTGCTGACTTCATTCCTGAAATACAAGAATCAGATGCCCAGGGTGCTACAATAGTAGCTGTCACACAATAACTATTTACTCATTCAGTAGCTGTCACACAAGAACCAACTACTCATTCAGTAGTTGTCACACAAGAACTAGCTACCTATTCAGTAGTTGAAACACAAGAACCAACTATAGATGTTACACAAGAACCAGCTATAGCTGAAACAAAAGATGTTACACAAGAACCAGCTATAGCTGAAACAAAAGAACCAGTCACTGACTTTATTCCTGAAATTCAAGAATCACATGCCTAGGGTGATGAAACACTATTTTCTTTACATCAAGTAGCTGAAACACAAGAATCAGCTGCTGATTTTGTAGCCGCTCCACAAGAACCAGCTACTGAGGTTGTAACTGTTACACAAAAACCAGTCACCCCTCCTGATACACCGATGACAGATCAACAACCACAACCAACAATGGCTTCTCTCTTACAAGAGAATGATTTTCTAATATCAGAACTAGAAGTTTACAAGAAAGAGCTGGTAATGGAAAAGGAATCCTATGACAAGGAACTTAATTTGTATACCTTGGCTCGCGTAGTAGCCATGGAAGAGAAAAACACAAAAGATGATTAGTATAGAGAGTATATGTGCAGCCAATGTGGGGATATTTATGATCAAGAAAGCTACAAAGTGGTTCAAATCCCAATGCCTGGAGATTCCCCTGCACCTATGACTTTTGCAGTTAAAAAAGAGGAACACCCTACTGTTACACAAGAACCAGTAGGACCTTCAAAAATTCCAAAAAGCAAAGCTAATCTACAGGAACCTTGGCCTACAACAACTGTTAAATCTGAATCTCTTGTTTTCATTAGTAAAGTTGTTCAAACTCTACCTATTGATGAATCTGGCCCTCCTGTCAAGATCAATACCCCTACTTTTGTGGAACAAGCCACTCAGACTCTACCTCGGCCTACCACTTACGATGTTGAAACACAAACTCTGTCCATTGATGAATCTTCCCCTCCTGGCAAGATCACTACCCCTACTCTTGTGGAACAAGCCACTCAGACCCTACCTCAGCCTACCACTTGTGATGTTGAAACACAAACTCAACCATGGAATGAGTAGGTAATAATGGACAAATGGAAAAAGGAGTCTGCTATTACATAGGACAAAAATTTGCAGGAGCACACACTACTTTAGCTGAACCACATCTATTCAAACTGGGAAGCTTTGGAGCAAACAGGCAAAGAATTTTGTTCCCATAAGAAGAAGAATGAAGAGTTAAAAGGAAAATTGCTCCTGATGTTTGATTTGGTACAAAAATTGTTGGTTGCTAGGAAACCATCCTCAAATTACTCTCTTTTCCTTATAGAACGACTTGCATTCTTTCAGATTAAATCAATCAAAGAAGGAAGATCCTATGCAGTGTTCAAACCAAAAGATTTTGTTCAAACTTTTGCAGAAGCCTCTACTACTGATCAACATCTATTATGTGAGGTATGTCTTCATAATGAAGCCATTTCTGAGAACAGACAGCTTAATCTTAACCCTCTTGTTGGTGATATCCAGATTCGGGCACTTGTCTCCTTCCTTACCAACCAGATTACATGGAAGAATGATTTTCTAGCTGCCAAGCATAATGAAGATAACTGTCTCCTCTGAATACGGCCAGAACCACAAAACACTGCCACCTTTGTTGCAAAATATTATCAATTTTTGAAGAAACCAGGGATGACCCAATATATACAACAACTATAGGCAACAGTACTTCAGGATTGTCAACAGTTTATTAAATCCACAGAGATTGCTGCCCTAAAAGCAAATAACATGTTTTGGCAACAATCTTATGAGAAAAGGCAGGAGCACAATCCATTTAGTCCTACCAATCTTGAGACAACAATTTTTTGAGTACCTAGTTACATCAAATGTGTCCAGCAATGTGCTGAAAATTGGATAGGTTATCAGTTCCATTTTCCCATTCTGTGGATGCCAGCAGAGAAGTATCAAGTTCATCATAAGTTGTCCAAGAAGGTTGAAGCAGTAGCCTAGAAAAAGCTACAACATGTTCAAGGATTCGGAGCCCCAACAGATAGTACTTTCTACAACTACTGCTTAAGTAATTTTCACGCCCAAAGTCAATATCCGGATTTTGATTCAGATTGAAGTTGCCTGAGGACATGCAACCTTTTTAGTTGGGGGGGATGTTAGGACCCTATAATGTACCTTTTTTCTCATACTTTTTGCTGTCATTACATCATTTTCCCACTCATATTTAATCCTACATTATCACCTTAATCTATTTTTCCAAAGGTATATAACGTTTCTTCTCTTTTCTATATGTTTAATTTGTTTTACATGTAATTTTACATTACTCTCATACTTAGTCATTAATCAGAAATATATAGTTGCTAAAACAGTTTGAAGACTGCAGTTAATATATCGTTGCTGCTTGAAGATCATGTTGCTGAAACAGTCAAACAGTACGCAAATCCTGTTGCTGAAATACTCCGTGATTTGTGATGTTGAAACAACATTTCACATACAGTAGTAACAAGAAAAAAGAGTTGTTACACTGGCCGCAATAGTTGTACCTTAAGCCAAACAGTACGCAAATCTCGTTGCTGAAATAGTTCATGATTTGCGATGCTGAAATAGTATTTCACATACAGCAGTAACAAGAAAAGATAAATAAAGGAGTTGTTACACCAGCCGCAACAGTTGTACCTCAAGCCAACACCATTACAACCACTATAACAACATTTTTCTATGGAAGATCAGAATATCCTATTCCAGCATAGAAGATTAGATCAGACTAAGAATAGGATTTGTATGTACACATGTAATTTTATGCTTAATTATATTAAGGGGATTCTCCTCTTTAAATAGGAGAGAAATTAGCATTAGAGGAGGAGATTACGAAAGGCTTAGCTAGAAGGGAACTATAGAGAAGGAGCATGTTCACTTTGGATATTGTAACTCGTCACATTTGATAGATGAATAAAAGATCATCCTGAGCATTTCTTCTTAGTTCCTTTCATTTCTGGGGAATCTTGTGAGAAGGAGAGGGCCCACCTTCTTCACAAGATTCACCCAATAGTTTTTGTAGTGTGTTAGTATTGTTTTTATCTATACCTTGTTAAAACTTTGTTTTGCTGAAACTCTGTTTCCACTGATTGTTACATCATTTTCATACAATTCATTCCTAGGTAATTGTTAATCATTTTGATTGGTAATTATGTTTGCAAAATGAGTTTATGAAAGTGTGATAGTCAGAGACAGGTGCTGAAGATTCTTACTTTGGGGAATAGGATCCTGTTCTTTGTTACAGAATAGTTAGTCTTCTTTGCAGTATGCTGAAAGGTTCCTTTTTCCTAGGTTGTTGATTCTTAATGTAATCCAGGATTCTTCTGATAATTATTTCCTTTTGAATCTTAAACTCCGCAATAGATAGATTGTTTTTACTGTAATTTATAGTATAAATTCAGTCTATTCAAAGCAAGGTGTGATTAGTGTAACTTTTACTACAACTTTGGATTTCTTTTGAGATTGAGCATATACAGTGTGTGATTGCCTTTGAAATAAACAGACTTCCTTGGGTTGACAATTTATGTAACACTTGATTGTTTTAACTAATAAGCAATTATAGTGACCAACACCTTTCCTTTACATCCCATCACTTGCCTTGCCTTCAATTTCCATAACATGCTATGTCATTCCATACCATGCCATACCATGACATGCCTTTCCTTCACTTGCCTTTCCATTCATGCCTTTCACTCACTTTCCTTTCCTTTACTTCACTTTCATTTCCTTCCCTAGTAGGCTACCTTCACTTTCCATGCCATGAATTTCCTTCACTTGTCATGCCATGCCATTACTTTCCTTCACTTGTCTTTCCTTCACTTTCCATGTCTTTCCTTGCCTTGCCTTCACTTTCCATGCCATGCCTTTCCTTCACTTGTGATGTCATGCCTTGCATTGCCTTCACATGCCTTGCCTTCATTTTCCATGCCTTGCCTTGCCCTTACTTCACATTCCATGCCATGCCTTTCCTTCACTTTCCTTCACCTGCCATGCCATTTCAGGCCATGCCTTGCCTTCACTTTCCATGCCTTTCCTTCACTTTCCTTTCCTTGCCTTCACTTTCCATTCCTTTCCTTCACTTGTATTGATTTCACTTTCTTTCCTTCACTTCTCTTTCATTTTCCATGCCATGCCATGCCATTCCATAGTATGCCATGCCTTTCCTTCACTTTCCTTGCCATGCCTTTCCTTCACTTTCCATGCCATTCCTTGCCTTCACTTTTCATTCCATGCCTTGCCTTCACTTTCCATGCCATGCCATCTCTTTCCTTCACTTGCCTTCACTTTCTTTTACTTTTCATTCCTTTCCTTCACTTGCCATTCCATGCCATGCCTTGCCTTCACTTTCCTTTCCTTGCCTTCACTTTCCATGCCTTTCCTTCATTTGTCTTACCTTCACTTTCCTTTCATTCATGTGTCTTTCCTTCACTTTCCTTGCCTTTTCTTCACTTGCCTTTCCTTTCCTTTCCTTTCCTTCACTTTCCATGTCATGCCTTTACTTCACTTCCCATGCCTTTCCTTCACTTTCCTTGTCTTACCACTTGGCATACCATACATTTCCTTAACTTTCCTTATCACTTGCCATGACTTGCCTTCACTTTCCATGTCTTTCCTTGCCTTATCACTTTCCATGACATGCCCTTCCTTCACTTTCAATGCCATGACTTGCCTTCACTTTCCTTCACTTTCCATGTCTTTCCTTCACTTTCCATGCCATTCCTTGCCTTCACTTGTCTTTCCATTCATGCATTTCCTTCACTTTCCTTGCCTTGCCTTCACTTTTCTTTCCTTTCCTTTCCGTCACATTCCTTTCCTTTCCTTCACTTTCCATGCCATGCCTTGACTTCATTTGCCATGACTTGTCTTCACTTTCCTTGCCTTATCACTTTCCATGCCATGCCTTGCCTTCACTTGCATTATCACTTTTCATGCCTTGCCTTCACTTGCCTTTTCTGATCACTTTCCATGCCATGCCTTTCCTTCACTTTCCATGGCATGCTTTGCTATGCCATGCCTTGCCATGCCTTGACCTGCCATGCCATGTCTTTCCTTCACTTTCCTTGCCATGTTTAGCCTAACAAGGTGTTAAATTGTCAAACATATGTAATAATCATTGAGAAAAACCCTAGTGTCAAAGATACTCCAACAAATGGTTTTCCAGTGGATGGAATGAGAGTGGAGGCCCCCCTAGCTAAAACCCAGTGATCTGGATCCAACGCAATTGACGATTCTCCCATCCGAGTCCCAGTTTGATTTTTTATCACGAGTTGCAACTCACCTCTTCAAGTCATTTGGGGACATGTGGCCAATTTGGTCCAGGGGCATAAAATACAAATCGAGTGGCATAATGGAGTTTCTTAATCTCCCATAATTCTATTTTCCCAAGGCCCATGTGACTACACTACCCACAAATTCCCGACACAGTATTCTTGAAAATTGACCTCCTATTTAGAAATTGCACTATGTCTCATTGACGAAAACCCTAGTTTTAGAGATAATCCAACAAATGGTTTTCTGGTGGAAGAAATGACAGTGGAGGGCCCCCTGTAGTTGAAAACCAGTGCTTAAGATCCAACACAATTGACGGTTCACCCATCTGAGTCCCGATTTGAGTTTTATCATGAGTTGCAACTCGCCTCTTCAAACCATTTAGGGTGTCATGTGGCCAATTTGGTCCAGGGGCATAAAATCTAAACCGAGTGGCATAACAGAGTTCCATAATATCCCACAACTCTATTTGGCCAAGGCCCACGTGACTACATTACCCACAAATGCCCGATACAGTGTTCTTGAAAATCGACCTCCTCTTCAGAAATTGCACTATTCATCATTGACCAAAACCCTATTGTTGGAGATACTCCAGTAAATATTTTTTCGGTGGATAGAATGATAGAAAAGGTCCCCCCTAGTTGAAACTTAGTTCTCTGGATCCAACGCAACCAATGGCTCACCCATCTGAGTCTTGGTTTGAGTTTTATCGTGAGTTGCAACTCACCTCTTCAAGCCATTGAGGGACATGTGGCCAATTTGTTCTAAGGGCATAAAATCCAAACCGAGTGACATAAAGGAGTTCTGTAAGCTTCCACAAGTCAATATTTCTAAGGCCCACACACCTATACTACCCAAAAATTCTTGAAAAGGTGTTATTGAAAATTGACCTCCTCTTAAGAAATTGCACTATGCCTCATTGACCAAAAGCCTAGTGTCGAAGATACTCCAACAAATGGTTTTTCGGTGGACAAAATGAGAGTGGAGCCCCCCCCCCTAGTTGAAACCCAGTGCTTCGGATCGAATTCAACTGACGGTTCACCCATCCACGTCTGGGTTTGATATTTATTGTGAGTTCCATCTCGCCCCTTCAAGCCATTCAAGGACATGTGGCCAATTTGGTCTCGGGAAAAAAATCCAAACCAAGTGGCATAATGGAGTTATATAAGCTCCCACAAGTCTTTTTGGCTAAGACCCATGAAACTACACTACCCACAAATTCCCTACATAGTGTTCTTGAAAATTGACCTCCTCTTCATAAATTGCACTATGCCTCATTGACTAAAACATTAAAATTCTCATGCAACTATTTTTATATAGGAAATATGGGATAACAAGTTGTAGAATTACATGCTTAATGAATCCTTTGATTGTAATTTTGATGTATAAATCCTTTTATGGCATGGCAAGTGAATGCAATGCAAGATATAGAAAGTGAAGGCAAGGCATGGCATGGAATGGCATGGCAAGGAATGGTATGTCAAGGCATGGCAGGGAAAGGAAAGGCATGGAAAGATATGGCATGGCATGGAAAGGCATGGCATGGTATGGAAAGGCATGGAAGGGAAAGTCATGCAATGGTATGGAAAGGCATGGAATGGAAAGGAATGTCATGTTATGGAAAGGCATGGCATGGAAAAGGAAAGGAATGGAAATTGAATGCAAGGCAAGGCATGGAATGGCATGGCATGGAATGACATGGAAAGGCATGGGATGAAAAGGCATGGGATGAAAATAAAATACATGGAAAGTGAAGACAAGGAAAGGCATGGCAAGGCATGGAAAGTGAATGCAAGGCAAGTCATGGAATGGCATGGAAAGGAATGGCATGGTATGGAAAGGAATGGCATGGAAAATGCAAGTCATGGAAAGTGAATGCAAGGCAAGTCATGGAATGGCATGGCATGGCAAGGCATGGTATGGAAAGATAAGACATTGAAAGTGAAGGAAAGGCAAGGCATGGGAAGGAATACCATATCATACCATACTAAGGAAAGACATACCATACCATATCAAGTCAAGGCACGACATACCATACCATACCATACCATACCAATAACAATACCATACCATACCATACCATACCAATGCCAATGCATACCATACCATGCTAATGCACACCATATCATACCATGCCAATGCCAATGCCAATGCATACCATGGCATACCATACCATACCATACCATGCTAATGCATACCATACTATACCATATAAAGGCCAATGCCAATGCATACCATGGCATACCATACCATACCAATGCAAGGAATGACATACCATACCATACCATACCATACCATTTCCAATGCATACCATACCAGTGCAAGGAACGACATACCATACCATACCATACCATTGCCAATGCATAACGTATAAGGCAATGACAAGGAAGTGCATACCATTGGCATTGGCATTTCCAATACATACCATACCATAGGATATAGCATACCATTGAAAATGCATACCATACCATTTCCATTTCCATTTCCAATGCCAATGCACACCATACCATACCATACCATACCATTTCATACCATACCATATAATTGTCAATGCATACCATACAATGGCAAGGCAATGCATACCATTTCCATTTCCAATGCATACCATTGTCATTGCCAATGCATACCATACCATACCATACCATTGCCAATGCATACCATACCATACCATTTCCAATGCATACCATACAAGGCAATTGAAAGGAAATGCATACCATACCAATGATTATCATTTCCATTGTCGATGCATACCATACCATACCATTGCCAATACATATCATACAAGGCAAGGAAATGCATACCATTTCCATTTCCAATTCATACCATACCATTGGCAATGCATAACATGCAAGGAAATGACAAGGTAATGCATACCATACCAATTCATACCATTTACATTTCCATTGCCAATGCATACCATACCATTTCCAATGCATGCCATACAATCGCAAGGCAATGCATACCATTTCCATTTCCAATGCATACCATACCATACCATACCATACCATTGCCAATGCATAGTATACAAGGCAATGGCAAGGAAATGCATATCATACCAATGCATACCATTTTCATTTCCATTTCCAATGCATACCATACCATAGCATACCATACCATTTTCAATGCCAATGCATACCATACCATACCATACCATACAATCTCCAATGCATACCTTACAATGGCAAGGCAATGCATACCATTTCCATTGCCAATGCATACCATACAAGGAAATGGAAAGGCAATGCATGCCATACCAATTCATACCATTTCCATTGTCAATGCATACCATACCATATCACACCATTTCCAATGCATACCATACCATTTCCAATGCAACCATCCCATTGCCATTGCCAATGCCAATGCATACCATACCATACCATACCATACCATACCATTTTCAATGCATAATATACAATGGCAAGGAAATGCATACCATTTCCATTGCCAATACATACCATTGCCATTGCCAATGGAAATGCATACCATACCATACCATACCATACCATACCATTTCCAATGCATACCATACCATAGCATACCATACTATACCATTTCCAATGCATACCATACAAGGAAATGGCTACCATTGCCAATGCATACCATACAATGGAAAGGAAATGCATACTATTTCTAATGCATACCATTGCCATTTCCAATTCATACCATACCATACCATTGCCAATGCATACCATACAAGGAAATGGAAAGGCAATGCATACCATTGCCATTTCCAATGCATACCATTTCCATTTCCAACGCATACCATTGCCATTGCCAATGAAAACACATACCATTTCCAATGCATACCATACCATTTCCATTGCCATTTCCAATGCCAATGCATACCATACCATACCATACCATTGCCAATGCATACTATACAATGTGAAGGCAATGCATACCATACCATTGCCATAGCATACCATACCATTTGCATTGCCAATGCATACCATACCATACCATTTCCACTGTCATTGCCAATGCATACCATGCCATATCATACCATACCATTTCCAATGCATACCATTCCATTTCCATTTCCATTGCCAATGTCAGTGCATACCATACCATACAATTGCCAATGCATACCATACAATGGCAAGGCAATGCATACCATTGCCATTTCTAATGCATACCATACCATACCATTTCCAATGCATACCATACAAGGAAATGGAAAGGAAATTCATACCATACCAATGCATACCATTTCCATTGCCATTGCCAATGAATACCATATCATTTCCATTGTCATTGCCAATTCCAATGCATACCATACCATACCATACCATTTTCAATGCATACCATACAAGGCAATGGCAGGGAAATGCATACCATTTCCATTGCCAATGCATACCATTTCCATTGACATTGCTAATGCATACCATACCATTTCCATTGCCAATTCATTTAGTACCATACCATACCATTGTGAATGCATACCATACAATGGAAAGGCAATGCATACCATTGCCATTGCCAATGTATACCATACCATACCATTGCCAATGCATACCATACAAGGCAATGGAAAAGCAATGCATACTATTTCCATTGCCAATGCATACCATTACAATTTCCATTTCCAATGCATAACATACCATAGCATACCATTGTCAATGCATACCATTTCCATTGTCAATTGCAATGCATAGCATACCATACCATTCAATGACATACCATTTCCAATGCATACCATACAATGGCAAGACAATGCATACCATTTCCAATTCATACCATTTCCATTACCAATCCATACCATTGTGATTTCAAATGCATGCCATTTCCAATGCTTACCATACCATACCATACCATACAATTGTCAATGCATACCATACAAGGAAATGGGAAGGCAATGCATACCATTTCCATTCCCATTGCCAATGCAAACCATACCATAGCATACCATTTCCAATGCATACAATACCATTTCCATAGCATACCATTTGTTGGCACAGGGGCAGACCCAGGGTTCAACTCTTACAGTGCACCAACAAACCCTAACTACTAGCCCTTTCGGAAATATCTGCGAAGTAGATGCAGTCTCACCCGAAGTAGCAATAGGGGATTGTAGGACACATGTGTCTACAACCACAGGAAATGCAAAGTTAATCTAGGAAAACAACGCAAAACAATCCAGATATTTTTTACCACTATTATGCTCACTTCACGAGGCTAACTCTATCTCTTAACTTTAATCACAACAATGAAATAACAGTATATCAAATGGAAAATAACACAACATCATTCACAAAGAACAACAAGATATACATGTTTCACCCTCTCCCTAGGGCTACACCGATAAAACTATGTTTCTTTATATATTAGATGAAAACATACAGTTCTATCTGAGCACTTAGCTGCAGATCTCTCTCTCTTTCTCTATTTATCTCCCCTGCCTATGCACCTAGCTATAGGGTTGATCTTCGCACCCAACTGAAGATCCAGAATATAGACTCAATATTTCTCTCCTCAACAATAATCAACAATAATGATTAACCAACATTGAACAACCATAATACAACCAATAAAAACACTAGCCAACCCTCTTGACTCTTCTGGGTCTTTATTTACACATTACATGACTCTTGGACAACCTTAGACCGAAGTCTAGGTGTCAAAACTCTAGATCCAAAACCCTAGGTCCACTTGACCCATGTTTTAATGGCTTCACCAACCTATCCTTCCTTCTTTTCCTTGAGGTGATCCAAAGCATCTGTTGGTGTCTTTTTATGCTTATTGAGTTGTCCACGATCCATCTTCTTTAATTACTTATCTTCCTTGATCTTCTCTTCCAACGACTATCTTTTCCTTTACTTCGCTCCTTCTTTTCTGCTTCTTTAACCACTTCGACCCTTCCTCAGTTAATGTGCCTTCCGTGCAGTTCGTACTTTGTCTTTCTTATTCCTTAGTCTTTTCTTTCTTCCTTAATACATAACCAAGGGCCAATAGGCCCCCAACATTCACATGTGACTCATCCCGAGTCATTAGAAGATCGAGCCTCCTATATCACTTCGACTGTAGACTGCATAGAGAAGCCTGTGATTTCTTCTATGTCCCTCTGTATCATGTACAAACTGTATTTTCTTTGTCTAGTACCCAGTTTCAACTACACCTGGTACCTAAACCCTTCCTTGTTGTGATTTACTGAGAGCTATGAGGCATCTGGTTGTCATAATATAGTTTCAATTGGCTCCCATTTACCCAACCTTCTTTCCAATCTCCATTAAGGGTTTTCATATGCGCATATCCTCCTTCTGTAACATAGGAAAATTCGAATGGTCTGAGTCCATGTGTCCTTAACTTCCCTAGATGCTTCATGAACTTGTTTTCATATAACAATACCAAATCTCCTTGCTTAAATGGTTTCTTTTTTATATGTCTGTCATGATAAGCCTTCTCTCGTTCTTTCTGTACATGTTGATGAAATCCTACAATGAATCTATCTTCCTCCAGTTCCAACAACTGTGCAATCATGTATTGAATAGCGCCGGTGTCATCCATACCTATAAATGTTGTAATTATTAGGCTAGGAACCAAGTATTCCTTAGGTACCATTGCTTCCAAGCCATAAACTAACTTGAACAGGGTCTAGGTTGTTAAATTTTTTAAAGTGGTTCTATAAGCCCATAATACTACTGGAATTCTTAGATCCCAATCATCTCTATTAACACTGCAAATCTTAATCAGTGTTATCTCCAAGATCTTATTGAAATATTTGACTGTGCCATTCACTTGTGGGTGGTATGGAGTGCTCTTCTGATGGTGAACTTTGAATTCCTGAATCAAGGCTTCAATATTTTTGTTGATGAAGTGTGTGCCTTGATCCCTCATAAGGATCTTTGAGCAACCAAATCTAGTTATAATATCCTCAAAGATGAACTGTGCAACTGTGGCTGCATTACATTCCTTAACTGCACTGGCTTCTTCCCATCTGGTCAAATACTATGTCGCAGTGATAATGTATCTAGCTCCTGTGTGCCTTCCTGGTGGGTTAATTGGTTCCACAAAGTCAATGGCCCATTTCTCGAATACTTGTAATGTTAATTGTTGCTCCAAAGGAATCTCATCCCTTCTAGAAAGCTTTCCTACTCTTTGACATACATCGCAGGCTCTATAGTATTCCTTAGCATCCTTATGTAAAGTAGGCCATCAGAGGCCAACTCTAAGAACCTTCTGTGTTGTTTCTTTCCCTGCGTAGTGTCCTCCTACAATGCCTTCATGTGCTTCTGCAAGAATCAATGTTATTTATGCCTCCATAATGTATCTGTTCAAGATCTCATCTTGTCCCATCTTATACAATTGTCCAGCTATGAGTTGAAATTCGACAGTGCAAACTACCAATTGTTTCTTTTGAATGATTGTATACTCACGAGGTGCCATTCCTATGGACATGAACTGAACTATCTCGGTGAAGTGCTCATCAAATTTTTTGATGGCCAACAGCTATGCATCTGGTAGTGTATCCTCCAGACTAGTAGGCTCCTCTCCATGTTCCAACCTAGATAAGTGATCAGGTCCTTTATTCATTCTTCCTAGATTGAACACAATCTCAAAGTCATACTCCTGGAATAGTAGTAGTCATCTGCATATTCTTCCCCTCAATACTGGATTATTGACTAAGTACTTCAATGCATAATGATCAGTGAACATCTCAAAATGTCCTCCCAACAAATAGTGTCTAAACTTCTGCAACACATATACCATATCCAAGCCTTCTCTTTTAGTCATAGTATAGTTCCTTTCAGCTGTAGAAAGCTTCCTACTGGCGAAGGCTATAGGGTGTTCAATGTCTCATGCACCTGGATGTGCCAAGACTGATCCTAATGCAATTGACAAATCATCAACATGAACATTGAACTCCTTACTCCAATATGGAAAAACCAAGGTAGGCGCGGTGACCATTTTCTGCTTTAGTGTGTTGAAGCTTTGTTGGCATTATTTTGTCCATTGGAACTTGCTATCTTTATTTAATAACTTCTCCATAGGTGTTGTTATATGTGCATAACCCTTAATAAACTTTCTATAGTATCCAGTGTGCCCCAATGTAGTGTGCATATGTCTAACCAAAGTGGGAGGCGGTAGATCAACAATGATGGCAATCTTGGAAGGATCCACCAACAACCCTTGCTTACAGACAATGTGCCCTACTAGCACTCCAAAGGGTGAAAAGAAAATACATTTTTTCAAATTCAGGGCAATCTGACATTGCCTTCACTTATCTAACATCAATCTCAAACATTCAATATGGTCTTTCAGTAGGCTAAAGACAGTCCAATCATCAAAATAAGATTCCAAGAACTTGTGTAAAAAGTCCTTAAATGCTTCGACCACCACCCTCGAAAATATGGCTTGTGCATTATTCAACCCAAAAGGCATCACAGTGTACTTAAAAGACCCCCATTTTGTTGCAAATGTGGTCTTATGTCGGTCTTCCTTAGCAATTCTGATCTGGTGATAACCTGAAAATCCATCTGTGAATGAGTAGACCTCTTGTCCTCCTACATTATCTAGAACTTCATCGGTATAAGGTGTAGGAAATGGGTCATGTAGACATGCATCATTCAACTTCCTTAGATCTATACAAATTCTTATTTCACCTGACTTCTTATCTTGGACAACCATAGGGCTAATCCATTTGAATTCTTCAATAGGTTCTATGATTCTCACTTCCATCATTCTATCCAATTCAATCTTAACTTTCTGCTTGTACTTGGGATTCAATCTGTAGGGTCTCTGCTTGATAGGTCTGGCATCTGCTCTCAAAGGAATCTTCATTTCTCCCATGGACCCTTTAATTCCCTTCATGTCTATGAACTTGGTGGGAAACAAGTCCTGATATTCATGCAATAGCTCTGTGATCTTGCTAATAGTAGCATCATCCCAATAGTCTCCAACGTTTTCCATCTTAGGTGCTTTCTCTGCTCCAATGTTAACTTTATTAACTTTAATGGGAGGACCAACAAAGGGAAATTCAATCCCTGGTCCTTCTATGTCTCTTTTTCCCTCAGTTTCTAAAATGTTTACATCCCTCGAGTTGTCATCCTCATCAACATTAATATTGTAGCAATCATGTAACTACTGAAGAGGTGGTGTCCATCCCTCTTCTTCTTGGGTAAAAGGGAGGTTAGGTGCCTTTTCAAAGACCTTTTGTCTCACAATTTGTAAAGCCTAATCTATTGTAGGGTACTGACTCTCAAATAAAAACATAGCTATAAAGTTCTGAGTCATACCATACCACTATATAGTGATGAGGTGCAATTCTTCTTGACGATACCAGTTGATAGATGTAGTATCGAAGGTGTTAATGAACTTATGCACCCACTTTTATTTAGGAATGTTTCTCCAGGCTTCCTCATAACTTCGCACATGGTCCTTAGGACAACTCTGACCTATGTTTTGAACTTCGCATCCTTCATCTTGGTCTTAAAAGTTCACTATCAATAAGGTGTAACATTGTACCCACTCTGTGATGTTCTTCTTGTGTGTCCCCCACCATCTAGCTGGTGTTTCTTTTAAGGCTTCATCCGGTGCTAACATCCTTTGTTGTGCTGGTAGAATTTTCTAGAATTCATCTATAAATGTCTCTAAATGATTTAGACCACCAAATGTAGGAAGATTACTTACTTTTGTGTCAATACAACAAACTACTCTGGTCAATCTTGCACACCTCCATGTCGATACTTCATGCATTATGTTCTGCCAATTTTCCAATGCCTCTTCTAAATCTGATGAGCATGCATTTTCACTTTGCGAGATGAGATTTCCATCTGTTGTAGGATTGATGTAATCTTGTTGTCTTACTGTCAGTTTATAGATGTTCTATAGCTCATATGCACGGTCTTCTTCCCTGATAGGTTCTGTGTATCTGCGACCTTCATATGGGTCCAGAGGTACAATGACCTTCAGGCCATTACCTTCGAATGTAATTCTTCTCTTCTTTAGGTAAATAACAGTTGAATTGTTGAAATCCCAATCAATTCCTAACAGTGCAGGATAGGGAAAACTATCATCAACAATATCAATCACTTTGAAGTCTGCAAATTTCCTTACCCCATCGATGTCTACAGGGACATGATCTAGTCTTCCAAAGGGGCTCACCGCCTACTGATTAGCCATCTTGAGCTTGATAGGAGAGTAAATCAATCTAGGTTTTCCCATCAATTCCCAAGTCCTCTTCGTCATAACATTTACTTCTGATCCCAAGTCGAGGACCACTGTTGGCATAGGGGCAGACCCAGGGATGAGCTCCAAGAGAACACCAACAAGCCCTAACTACTGGCCCTTTTGGTAGCACCTGCGAGGCAGATGCAGTCTCACCCAAAGTAGCTATAGGGGGTTGCAGGACACAAGTGTCTACAACCAGAGGAAATACAAAGTGGATCCAATACAAGAACAACACAACATCTAGATATCAGTTACCAGCTTAGACCTGCTTCACACATTTATCTGTCAGATATAACACAATAATGTAACAACCAAACATAAAAGAAAAAAAGAACAAAACATCAATCACACACAACAACAAGATGTACATGGTTCACCCTCTCCCTAGGGCTACATCCACAAAATTTTTCTTTATAATATATTAGCTGAAAGCATATAGTTCTATATGCGCTCTTAGCTATCAAATCTTCTCTCTTTCTCTCTTATCTCTATCTCCCTTCCCTACGCACTCAGCTGCAGGGTTGACCTTCGCACCCAGGTGAAGATATTACAATACAAAATGCTTTGTCAGCACAATACTTCTCCCTCTCTTAGTAATCACTCATAACATCAATGACTCCCAACTCAAAACAAACAACCAACCCATCCCAAGTCCTATTGACCTTTAGTTATACATTAAAATAGCTCACCGATAGCCTTAGGCTGAAACCTAAGTGCCAAAACCCTAAATACCAAAACCCTAGGTGTCTAAAACCCTAGGTCAACTTGACCCGTGTTTTTAGGGCTTCGCCAACCTGTCTTTCCTTCTTTCTCGCACGGTACTCCAAGGCATCCAACGGTGGATTTTTCCACTTGCTTATTTTTCCACAATCCATCTTCCTTTTTGATCTATCATCCTCGATCTCCTTGCTGAATGACTTTCTTTCTCTTACTTTGCTTCGTCTTTTCTGCTCTTCTGCTCACTTCCACCCAGTATCGGTCACTGTGTCTTCCATGTAGTTCGCATTCCGTCTTTTCTACCTTAATCTTTTCTTACTTCCATAACTAAGGGCCAACAACCACATAGTCCACATTGTAGTCTCCAATTTGAGCACTAAGGTGCAGTTCCTTGTTTGTCATCCTTTTTCTTGATACTTGATTCACAACTCTACTGAGTAGAGGATCAATTCTCCCAATTTCATACTATTTTACCAGGTGTTGTATCTCCTGCACAACTTTCTCATCTTTAATCAAATTGATACAAGTGTATAGGAAGTCCATGAGCTTGCTTACCTCTTTTCCTTGTCTAGCTATGACATATTGATAAAATTCTGGAGGCATTTCACATTCCTTTACTTATGGTTGTGCCTTATATGAAGAATCCTATTCTCCTACAAATTCTTTCCTTACTTCTTCAAAAGTATGCCTTTCTCTCCTTGGATCAAAAAATTGTGCCTTCTCTGCAACTCTTTTGATTCTTGATCCCTCTGTGGTCTTTCCTTGAGTCACCCTATCTTCTCCTGTAACAGCGCCTCCTCTAGTAATAAGAGTGACTCTGGGGTCCTCACCACGAGGTTCTACTAATATTAATTAGACGTGTTGGTTTCCTCCTCATCTCTCCTGGAGTTTAGCTAACAATACTGGACATTCTTGGATAACATGATCAAACAAGTTACAATAGTTGCAAGTAGTACAAGGGTTCTGACAATCTCTTGTAAAATGTTATGGATGTGCACAATTATATAAAATAATCTAACCTCGACCTTGACACATGCCTCCTCCCCGTACTCTTCCTATGAATCCACCATGAGAGTTGAAGTTTCCTCTTCCTGGGGAGTTGAACTGTGCATTGTTTCCTTCTTGTTGTACTTCTCCTTGAATCATATATGTATCCCTTGATATTTCACGCATGAGATCATAATCCCTACAATCCTTCTCATCATGTCCCACATATTTGCATAATGTGTAGTAAATATTGGTGGGTGTCTGGACATATTTTTTCATGTAATAACATTCACCAGGGTGATGTTTAGTCCTACATACCTCGCACTAGGTTACAGTAGCCTGCTTCAAAGGACTAGGTGCTCCAAAGGCCAAGTATTCATTAAATAGGGGATGATGTTCTTTGTCATGGCCCTCTGATTACATCAGATACACTAGATATATTCTCTTTTCTCCCTTCCTTTATCTTTCTTCATATCTTCAACCTATAAAGATAAATTGGTCAATTGATTCAAAATTTGACTCATACCTGGGCTAGTTTCTCCTATAGGGGTTGCTTCTAGTTTCATGGTGATCTCCAATGATTCAGCCTCTGAAGCGACCTTCTATTGCACCATAGGAACTTTGATGTGTGGCAGGAGAGAAACAATGAACCATTCTTTATGTTGTTCATCTGGAATATGAAAACTTAAATGGCCTGTCAAGGTCTTCAACCTCTGATCTAATTCCCAAACATGTTCAATTACCTTCTTCTTGATCTCCTTCAAGTCTGCAATACACTGTGACTCTGAATTAGGCTTCTTGAATTATGCACTCAATGTAGTATTAATATCATTCAACGGTTTAGGTTGTCCAGGTCCTGAAACAAACTTCATGTACCATCTCAGTGCGTGGTCCCTCAAGGTGGTACTAAACTGAGCTCTCTTGATAACTTCATCGGTGACTTTCTTTATGCTTGTAACACACCCATGATAGGGAAAAAAAAAATATTTTTTCTCAGTTACTCGATTTCTCCATTCATGGTTTCTAATCCTAGTCAATGGAAGTCGGGGAAGGACCTCAGATCCACTTAACATGCCCTCTTTTCCCTAAAGGTGCAGGTTATATGGAACCCACGACTTTCTCCTTTGTGCATTTAAGCTTTAGCGTATTTAGGTGCTATCTCTCCTGGTTAAGCCACTTCATTTGTGTGACCAAGGCGGTGACCAGTCTCCAAATCGAAAGGTGCATCACGATTTTGTGTTTCGTGACTTTGCATCTTATGAAGTTCACTTACTCGTCCTTCCCTCGAAATGAGTCAACAACCCAGATCTCTCCTCAATCCAATGGCTTAGATCAAATCGTGATTTTTCATTTCACGAGTTCCTAGAACTCTTACTTCTAACTTCCTATGTTGCAGAGTCTCGATCAGACTAGATCTACGATCCACGATCTTCCTTCGATTGATGATTATGATCAAGTCGTAATTTCACGTTTCTCAACTTTGGAGGTTGGTTCACCTTTGTTCTCCTAATTCCCGATTTCCTAATATTTGTGAGCGTCAGATAGACAACTCAAAACTCCCCACGATCTAACAATTTAGATCAAATCGCAATTTCGTGTTTTGCAAATTCTCACAACTCCACCCTTTGACTTCCCTAAGTCGTGAGTCAGAAAAATGTTGATCTCTCACCACGTGTCCTCCTGGATGGAAGGTTCTAATGATTTCAGGACTTTGGAACCCCGTTCCTCTCATGTACCCTCGAGGCTTATTATTAGTTCACTTTACCTTGATTGGATGGCCACGATTCTTTTACACTCAGACCGAACGACTAATATCTATTCCCCTATGTGCTTACTCCTCGTTGTCTGAACTATGATCTGATGGTCTAGATATTTCACGATGGTTGATCCAACGGTCACTGTAGCTCCTCCTCCTGAGCTTTCACCTTCCTCCCTAACTGGGAAGATATCATATATTTCAAAGGTCTCGACCTTCGATTTACTTCCTATGAGCCCTGATGTATACAACTTAACTCCCACTTTCTTTCCTGAGATTTCGAACTTGAGAAAGGTTTGCCTCTTAGACCTCATCTGTACTTTTAAAATGCGGTTATCTCTTATGGGTTTGGTTCTTAGGGAATTTCAAATTCCGACATACTCTTGCACTAATCTGCTTGTGTCAGATCGATGGTCTATGACCTTCCTTGATCCAACGAACCAGAGTACATCACAACTTTGGGTTTTGGGAGTTGAGTCGCACAAACGTGCGAATCTCTCGATGTGCGAATCCCCAATATTGCCAATCTGACAGTCAAGCAAGGTCCCGATAGATCCTTAGATCTACGATCCAAATCATGTTGCAATTTCAGGTTTCAGGAGTTTAGTCATGCCAACGTTCGAATCCCCCAATGTCTGAATCCTCGATCTCACCAATCTGATGGTCAAGGAGGGTCCCAATAGATCCTTAGATCTACGGTCCAAATCACGTCACAATTTTAGGTTTCAGGAGTTTAGTCATGCTAACGTGTGAATCTCCCGATGTGTGATCTTGCAAAGACAGAAGGAGTCAAGGCATTAACGCCTGTGCCCCTTATTCAAATCTAATGATCGCAATATACCTTGGGTCCTCTCGAATGGATCTCATCCATTCCTATTCTAAACAAAAGGATATTCCCTTTCGATACTTGAACCTCACTATTCTTCCTGAGCTTCATTGGCTCTGAAAGGCTTAAGGGTTTTTCACTCTTCCTCTTGAACGTAACACTTGGAAGTGTTCTTCTGTGCAATCCTTATGTTCATTCCTCAAATTTAGGACTTAATATGGTCTTGGCCTCTGCCCACCTTGCAGAGACTAGGTGCATACATGCACTACCTCTACTGAGCTTATTGGACTCCATCCTCGTAGTGATTGCGGGGTTCAACCTTCACAATCAGGAAGTACTCACGTGACTCTAGGATGGTGACGAAATTCTCTGGGAAGGTGCTTTATAGGGATTAATCTAGTGCATAAAGAAATCAAGTAGATATGAAAGTTCTCAAGGAACAAACAGATACTTCTATCTTAATCATTCAGTATAGAAACCATTTTAGGCATATAAATAAAAGCGTGCAATTCATTATTTCCAATTCAAATCACAAGGCATAAAACACTTATCATAACCATAAGGTGTCATGTGACTACTGAGAGGGGTGTTTGTTTCCACCCAACCATAGGCTCAGTCACTCCCAATGGATTTATCACTGGCCACCCCCAAGCTTAGGCCACGATGCTTTGAGATTCAATCTCTTAATTCCAGCTCAACGAAAGTTAGGGACAAAGGTTACTCTCCTTCTCCCTATACAGGAATAGACAAGGACGAAAGTTACTCTCCTTCTCCTGACTCAATATCTATCTCTTATGATTAGAACTCACTTTTCCCTTTCAATCCTTCCTCGTACATGAGATTTTCCACTCTCGTCTCTGCATTCCTTGCAGGTCCCCCTCTGTCCACACCCCTCTTCCTTTCTTGCATTCCTCAGCAAGATTGTGTGTGGCTTGAATCCCCAGTCCGTGGTCAGGTCTAGAAGCCTTACATATGGGCAGTCTGCCCCATCCCCTCATTAACTCTTGAGGAGATATTCCCACCTACCAGCCTAATTGTAATTCATTACGGATCAAAGGGTTATTCTTATGTTGAGCAATTAAAATCAACATAGTTGGTTCGGTGGAGGTTAACACAACCATTCTGGGTCCCCTCCACCACCTTTTCATTAGCAATCATGGTGTCTCTTAGAAAATCCCCTTCTCAACAATTATGAAACACGTTTCCATTATTTATTAAAATAACAGTATTTACATTCATCGACCTTTTATACAAGGGTCCATCAAATCAAACATTCACACTTTGAGTTTGCCATAGTTCCTGGCCAATAAAGTTATATTTACAGACTGGGGGAAACAGGGTGTTACAATTCCCTCCCCCTTAAAGGAATCATCGTCCTCGATGTTCTATCTATCAACATGATAGGTATGTACAGAAGTAAACAAAATCAGATATCCCTGTCTCATGGCATATTCCATTTCCCACGTAGCCTCATCTGGGCCAAAGTGTTTCCATTGCACCTTGACCTGTGCAATGGTTTGGTTCCTGATTGCAATTTCCTTCCTGTCTAGTATGCATTGGGGTTCTAGCAGGAATTCTCCCTCTGGTTCCACCTGGATCACATACCAGTCAATTATATGATTAACATCATGTACATATTTCTTCAACAATGAAACATGGAAAAAATTATGTTCCTTTACTGTGGGAGGAAGTGCTATCCTATAGGCTACAAGTCCCACTCTATATAATACTTCAAAGGGTCCACAATACTGAGGTGCCAACTTGGCATAGGCTCCCATTCTCAGAGAAATCTTCTGAGGTCAAACTCTGAGATAGACATGGTCTCCAACTTTGAACTCTTGGGGAGTTCTCTTTCTGTCGGCATAACTTTTATGTCAGTCCTGAGCAATTTTCATATTTTTCCTTATCTACATCACTTGTTGTTCCATTTCTTTTAGCATGTCGAGTCTGATTGTAATTTTTTCCACTGGATTACTCCAGCTGATTGGAATCTTTCATTGTCTACCATAGACGACTTCAAAAGGTCTCATCTTCAAGGATTATTGATAACCATTGTTGTAGGCAAACTCTACCAATGGTAGGTAGCCTTCCCACTTCTTAGGCTAATGCATTACATGCATCCTTAGCATGTACTCTACTATTTGGTTTACTCTTTCTATTTTTCCATCAATTTGAGGGTGATAAGTTGTTCTGAATAGCAATTTTGTCTCCAGAATGACCATTAGGGATTTCCAAAAATTTGAAATGAACTTGGTATCTCGATCAAATACAATTTTCTTGGGCATGCCACACAGTCTAAATATCTCCTTCATGAATATGTTGGCAATATCTATGGCCTTGCAAGTTGATTTGACAGGAATGAAATGAGTAGACTTACTCAGTTTGTCCACCACGACCATGATGGCATCATTTTGCTCGGTCAACTTTGGTAATCCGATGAGGTAATCCATGGAGATGGTTTCCCATTTCAATTATGGGATCGGTAGGGGCTGCAATGATCCTGCTAGATGTCGGTGCTCTGCCTTAACTTGCTAGCATTCCAAGCACTTAGCTAGATAGTTAGCTATGTCTTTCCTTAGATCGTGCCAATAGAATTCTTTCCTAGTGGTTGTGATCATCTTTTGATATCCTGGGTGGCCAGTATATGGTCTCTTATGAAGTTCATCCATTATGAACCTCTTCAAGTCGTCACAGTTTGGAATATACAATCTGTTTCTTTAAGTCAGAAGCCTTTCCTCGAGCATTTGGTAGCCTTCATACTTCAGCCTTGTAGGCTCTTGTTTTAGGTATGAGGTCATGGTCTTAAAGAATGCATATGTCTCTTGTGCATTTCCAATTCTTTCCCTGACATCCATTTCATAGGTGCTTACTACTGCCAGATGAATCATTTTTATACTTCTGCTAAGGGTATCGACCACCCTATTTTCCTTTCCTTTTATGTGTTTGATTTTGAAATTGAATTCACTTAGGAGATCCATCCACCTAGCTTGCCTGGCATTGAGTTTCAATTGATCAAATAGGTGACTCAACCTGCAATGGTCTGTCATAAGCACAAATATCCTTCCGAGGAGGTAGTGCCTCCACATTTTTCAAGCATGTACTATGGCAGCCAACTCTAGTTTATGGGTCACATAATTGATCTCATGTTCATGTAATTTTCGGGACACGTAGGAAATTACATGTCCTTCTTGCATAAGGAATCCCCTGAGTCCTTCCTTGCAGGTATATTTATATACGAGGAAATCCTTATCCGGGTATGCAATATTTAGCATGGGTGCATGGGTCAAGAGGTATTTCAGTTCCGAAAATATTTCTTCATTTTTGATGTCCAAATGAATTTGATCCCCTTTTTATGAAGGGCAGTGATTGGACAACCAATCTTGGAAAATCCTTTTATGAACCTTCTATAGTATCTGACTAAGCCCATGAAGGATCTGTAATCTGATACATCCTTTGGGGTAGGCCATTCCATAATAGATCTGATGTTATCGGGGTCCACTGCCACCCCTTCCTTAGAAATGACATGGCTTAAGTAATGGACTTTCTTTTGAAAGAAGTCGCACTTTCTAAACTTAGCATAGAGCTTATGCTCTCTTAGTATTTGAATTACAATTCTAAGATGTTCCTCGTGCTCCTCCTTGTTCTTGGAGTATATTAGGATATCATCAATGAAAACCAATACAAATTTGTCCAGAAATTTGCTGAGTACATTATTCATCAAGCACATAAAAGTGGCGGGGGCATTGGGTAACCCAAATGGCACCACCACGAATTCATAGTGACCATAGCTCATTCTGAAGGTTGTTTTGAGGATGTATCCATCCTCAATCCGGACTTGGTGGTATCCATACCTCAAGTCTATCTTCGAGAAGAGGGTAGCACCTCCCAGTTGGTCGAACAAGTCATAGATTCTAGGTAAGGGGTATTTGTTCTTTATGGTTGTCTTATTGAGTTGTCTAAAATCTATTCACAGTCGGAGTGTGCCATCTTTCTTTTTCACAAAAAGGACAGGCGCTCCCCACGAAGATACACTGGGTCGGATGTAGCCTTTGTCCATCATCTCCTTTAGCTATATCTTGATCTCAACCAGCACTAGCATGCTCATCCTATATGGTGTTCTAGATGTTGGTACTACTCCTGGTGTAAGCCCCATTGAGAAATAAATATCCCTTCTCGGAGGTAGACCTAGTAATTCTTTGGAGAGCACGTCCTTGTATTCTCTTAATATGGGGTGGTCCTCTAGGTTTGGTTTGTCATCCTCAATGGATTTCAACACTTGTATTGCATATAAGGAACACCCTTTTCTACAATAATTCTTCATTTGAAGGGCTGATATTTGTCTCACTGAGACATGCTTCTGAATCCCTTGGAGGGTCATCTTTCTCCATTTTTCATTTACACATTCTAAATTTTTATGATAATAGTCCACGTTAGTTTTATAAGCAGCTGGCCAATCCATACCAATCAATAGGTCATAAGATCCCAGGGGAAGTATGTTAAGGGTCACTCGATTAGGCAATCCACCCATAGTGAATTGGCAGGCTGGTATGGCCTCTGCCACCTTTATTTTGGTCCCAGTGGCTATATGTACCAACCATGGTTTAACATGTCTAATTGGTTTCATTTTACACTTATCAGAAGTCTGAGGTACCACATAACTTAAATTACAAATTGGGTCAATTAAAATAGAAATTAGATGGTTGGCGATCATATCTTCCAGCTCCATTACTAAATCTTGGTGGTTGGCTTGATTATTGTCGAGGGATGGATAGATTCATGGCATGCTCCTAGCCACATCATTGATGGTGGTATCTTCTTGTATGTTGTAGACCCCCTTACTATTTTGTTGTCTGTGTGGGCAGTCCCTCAATCTATGATTTTCTCCACACCCCAAAATTTTAAGGGTTCCTTCTTTAGGTTATTGGTCTTTGTTGGGACTGTCTGAAAAGGTTTATTTCCACTTTGAGAGGGCAAATTTTGTTGATATACACTTCTAGTAGGAAGGCTCCCCCTAGAATATTTTCCATAGTTCTTAAATCTTGAGGATTTAAACCTTTTCTTCTGGAATCTTGAACTACTCTTCTTATTCTAGTCCTTGTGGGATCTTATATTGCTACCAAATTGTTGATAACAATACCTCACCTTTTGGATAGATTCTTCTAAGATCCTTGGTTCGTCAAACTCAATCCTGTCCTAGTAGGTCTTAGGTAACCCACTAATGAACCACTGCATTTTTTATTTTTCATCTTTTATGTAGGGTACATACCTCAATAGTTCAAGAAATTTATTAACAAATTCCTCTATGGTGAGCTTCCCTAGCTGTAGTTCATAGAATTCCTTAGTTTTCCCATCTATGTATTTTTCTGACAGATACTTCTTCCTGAGGTGTCTCTCAAAATGTTTCCATGAAAAGTCCTTCTCATGGAATCCTTTCACATTCCTAAGTCTTCCCACCATATAGAAGCCTTTCCATTTAGGTTGAAGATGGCTATTCGAGCCTTCAATTTTTCAGAGTAGTCATGGACTCTGAAATACTTCTTTAAACCAAGCAGCCAAGATTCCGCCTTTTCTTCCTTCTTAATATCTTCATTGAAAGAGGGTGGTTTGGATTTATTGAACTCTTAAGGACCACAGGTTTTGGAACGCTTCTGTTTATTTCCTTTCCTCTGAGAATGCGAGCTGGCCCTACTACTAGAATATCTTTCAGAGTTGTCAGCTTCCTTTCCAGAGGACTCTCCCGATGTACCCTACCTCTAGGTTGGACCTTCTTCGCGGTACTTCTCCCACTAAGGTCACTTATGGAGTCATGTTTTCGGGTCCCAGGTGGACTCTGACTTCTCTTCTTGTGTTGTCGGTCCACATGACTAGTTCCAGGTTCATGTTGTAGTTGCCTCTGTATGTCAGATAATCTTTGTAGAAAGACTCTATTAATTTCTGTTTGTTTCTCTTTCTCCTTTATAAATATCTCATTGTCATCCTTGAAACTCTGTAACTGATCCCTGAGGCTCCTTACAGTTTCATCCAGATCTGGAGGGGTTTCAATTGCCCTCCTTTTTTCAGATTCTTCATCTCTATTGTGGGAGACATCCCCCACTTCATAACACGTCACCATCCTTTAGTCTTGGAGTTTTACCATGATTCAATGACTACTTAGGTGTTTCCAAAAATACTTATTGTTAGCTAACAATATATTAGTTTATGAACAATACATGGCTCAATGTCCTAAATGCATACACACAGTAGAAAATTTCATTCTTTTCTTTACTAACATTTTTAAATCAGATTTTTTAAGAAAGAGGTAAGGTAGAGTGTCGTTCTTTTAAAAGTACTCCAAATAGAGTTTTTAAGTGACTCATCCATGAGCCCAAGCAGGTCAAGTGTTGTAACCATGCTCTGATACCAATTTGTAACACACCCACAATGGGGAAAAAAAAAAAATTTATTTTTTTTCCTCAATTAGTCGATTTCGCCATTCATGGTCTCTAATCCCGGTCAATGGAAGTCAAGGAAAGACCTCAAATCCACTTAACAGGCCTTATTTCCCTAAAGGTGCAGGTTATATGGAACCCACAGATTTCTCCTTTGCACCTTTAAGCTTCAATGCATTTAGGTGCTAGCTCTCCTAGTTAAGCCCCTTCCTTTGTGTGACCAAGGCAGTGACCAGTCACCAAATCGAAAGTCGCATCATGATTTCACGTTTCACGACTTCGTGTCTTACAAAGTTCACTTTCTCATCCTTCCCTCAAAATGAGTCGATGGCCCAGTTCTCTCCTCGATCCAATGACTCATATCAAATCTCGATTTTGCATTTCGCAAGCTCCTAGAACTCTTACTTCTGACTTCCTGATTTGAGGAATCTCAATAAGACTAGATGTACGGTCCATGATCTTCCTTCAATCGACGGCTGCGATCAAGTCACAATTTCACGTTTCGTGACTTTGGAGGTTGGTTTACCTCTGTTCTCTCGATTAAGGATTTCCCAATATTTGCGAGCATCAGATCGACGACTCACAACTCCCCATGATCTAACGGCTCAAACCAAATCGCGATTTTGTGTTTTACAAATTCTCACAACTCCACCCTTTGACTTCCCTGAGTTGCAAGTTAGCAAAGTGCTGATCTCTCACCACTTGTCCTCCTGGATGGATTGTTCTGATGATTTCAAGACTTTGGAACCTCCTTCCTCTCATGTACCCTCAAGGATTATCATTAGTGCACTTTACCTTGATCAGGGATGATTTTAAGGATGGAAATATATTTTAAAATGTAGAAACCTTGGCGAATCTTACTAATCCTTCATATTGGAAATATAAATGGTTGGCAATATTTTTGTAAAAATATTCAAATTTCTAAGAATTTTATATAGTTTTTATAAAATTTTGGCGATTTTTAAGATAAAATAATTTTATCCTATAGAATTTGGGCGAATCATTTTTAAAATAACGAATCTTTTTTTTGGAAAAACCATGGAAAATTAGCCCCTAAAATCATCCCTGACCTTGATTGGGCAACCATGATTCTTTTATGCTCAGACTGAACGACTAAGATGTGTTCCCCTCTGCACTTACTCCTCATTATCTGGACTATGATCTGATGGTCCAGATATTTCACGATGGTTGATCCAATGGTCATTGTAGATACTCCTCCTGATCTTTCACCTTCCTCCCTGACTGGGAAGATCTTAAATATTTCAAAGGTCTCGACCTTCGATTTACTTCCTGTGAGCCATGATGTATGGGTCTCGACTCCCACTTTCTCTCCTGAGATTTCAAACTTGAGACAAGTTCACCTCTTGGACCTCATCTGCACTTCAAAAAGGTGCTTATCTCTTCTGGGCTTCGTTCTTAGGGAATTTTGAATTCCCGCATACTCTTGCGTTAATATGCTTGCGTCGGATTGACAGTCCATGACCTTCCTTGATCCAACGGACCAGAGTACATCACAACTTTGGGTTTTGGAAGTTGAGCCGCACCAACGTGTTAACCTCCCAATTTGAGAATCCCCGATCTCACCAATCCAACAGTAAAGGAGGGTCCTGATATATCCTTAGATCTACGGTTCAAATCACGTTGCAATTTCGGGTTTCGGGAGTTTAGTCACGCCAACGTGCGAATCCCCCAATGTGAGAATCCCCAATCTTTCCAATCCAACGGTGAAGGAGGTTCTCAATAGATCCTTAGATCTACGGTCTGAATCAAGTCTCAACTTTAGGTTTGGGGAGTTTAGTCACGCCAACGTGCAAATATCCCGATGTGCAATCTTGTGAAGACTGAAGGAGTCGAGGCATTAACGCCTGCACCCCTTCTTCAAATCTAATGGTCACAACAGACCCTAGGTTCTCTCGAATGAATCTCATCCATTCCTCTTCTAAATGAAAGGATATTCCCTTTCGATACTTGAACCTCACTATTCTTCCTAAGATTCATTGGCTCTAAAAGGATTAAGGTTTTATCACTCTTCCTCTTGAACATAACGCTTGGAAGCATTCTTCTTGCACACTCCTTACGTTCATTCCTCAAATTTAGGACTTAAGATGGTCTTGGTCTCTTCCCACCTTACAAAGACTTGGTGCATACATGCACTACCTCTCTTGATCTTATTGGGCTCCATCCTTGTAGTGATTGCGGGGTTCAACCTCCATAATCAAGAAGTACTCATGTAACCCTAGGATGGTGAGGAAATTATCTGGGAAGGTTCTTCTGAGGGATTAAGCTAGCGCATAAGGAAATCAAGTAGATATGAAAGTTCTCAAGGAATGAATGAATACTTCTAACTTAATCATTCAGTACATAAACCATTTTAGGTGTATAAATACAAGCATACAATTCATTATTTCCACTTCAAAGCACAAGGCATAAAACACTTATCAGAACCATAAGGTGTGATGCGACTGCTGAGAGGGGTGCTCGTTTCCACCCAACCATAGGCTCAATAACTCCCGATGGATTTACCACTGGCCACCCCCGAGCTTAGGCCATGATGCTTTGAGATTCAATCTCTCACTTCTAGCTCAACGAAAGTTAGGGACATAGGTTACTCTCCTTCTCACTATCCAGGAATAGATGAGGACGAAGGTTACTCTCCTTATCTTGACTCAGCCTCTATCTCTTATGATTAGAAATCACTTTTCCCTTTCAATCCTTCCTCGGACCTGAGAGTTTCCACTCTTATCTCTACATTCTTTGTAGGTCCTCCTCTTCCCACACCCCGCTTCCTTTCTTTCCTTCCTCAACAAGATTGTATGTGGCTTGAATCCCTATTCCATGGTCAGGTCTAGAAGCCTTACAGATGGGTGGTTTACCCTATCCCCTCATTAAATCTTGAGGAGGTTCTTCCACCTACCAGCCTGACTGTAATTCATTTCGAGTCAGAGGGTTGTTCTGAACTTGAGCAATTAAAACTAACATAGTACTGATTCAGTGGAGGTTAACACAACCATTCTGGGTCCCCTCCACCACCTTTTTATTAGCAATCATGGTCTCTCTTAGCACATCCCCTTCTCAGTAGTTATGCAACACGTTTCCATTATCTATTAAAATAATAGGATTTACATTCATCGACCTTTTATACAAGGGTCCATCAAATCAAACATTCACACTTTGAGTTTTCCATAGTTCCTGGCCAGTAAAGTTATATTTATAGACTAGGGGAAACATGGTGTTACAATTCTCTAGACAACTTCGCATAAGAACCAATGTTGGTCAAGATATTCAGATCCATTTCCTCTGAATATGGGTAACCTTATTTCATCTTCCATAGATCTTCCTTGCTTTCTTGACTGAGTATGTGATAAACTGCTTGTAACAGTACTCTAATTGCTCTGACTACTCTGGTTACTTTGGTTACTTAATGCTGCTAAAACAATAGGAGAAGTAATAGTACTTACTTCGACAGTAGGCACAGTCCCTGAAGTTTTTGGTTATGAGTTCCTCAGCCTCTACTTCTTTTATTCTTGTGGACTCTTAATACTCCTCGTCTGTTAGATCTACTTCTTCTCCATTGTAGAATACCTCATCTCCATAATTCTACTTAAACAAGTTCACAAGAGGGACCTCTCTGAATGATCTCTCGATGTGCGTATGTTCAGTCTCGGTGTCACTATCGTTGTCTGAATCCTTGAACATTAGCTTTAAGATCCAACCGATTAATGTATCTTCAAGATATTCTTCTCGTGCAATAGCATCTTAATCCTCGACTTTAAAAAGTGTAGAAACTTTCCTCTAGGTACCTTAAAAAAATACCTCTCTGCTTGTCTATACAATTCAACTCTGTCAATAGAAAACTCAGTAATGTACCCTCCAATAGTGATATCAAACTAGAGATCCAATGCTCTAGACACAGCGCTATCAACTCTCTTGATCTTCTTGATCAATGTCGTTGTCCAAACCACAGGTGGTCTAGATCTGATCTCAAACTGGGTATCTGCTAATCTGGCTAACCACTCATATAACTCCTTATGAACTCCTCCAAAGAACATTTCATGTATGTCGGTAAAGATGTACCTTCCAAACCCGTCATTTATACTAATTCTAGGGTTCTTGTTTTGAGATTCAGCGAAGTCCCTTTCTTGTTCTTCTATCCACTTCTGAATTTTTGTCTTCAATGGAAACCACCTTAACATTCCCTCAAAATGATGTCGGTCCTAGCAACAAAACCATTTGTTGTCACAGGGGCAGACCTACGGTTCAACTCTTACAGCGTACCAAAAAACCCTAACTACTGACCCTTTCGACAACACCTGCGAAGCATATGTAGTCTCACCCGAGGTAGCAATAGGGAGTTGCAGGACACATGTGTCTACAACCAAAGGAAATGCAAAGTGAATCCAGGACAACAACGCAAAACAATCTAGATATTATTTACCACTATTATGCTCACTTCACGAGGCTAACTCTATCTCTTATCTTTAATCAGAACAATGCAATAACAATATATCAGATGGAAAATAACACAACATCATTCACAAAGAACAACAATATATCTGTGGTTCACCCTCTCCCTAGGGCTACGTCCATAGAACTGATTTTCTTGATATATTAGATGAAAACATATAGTTCTACCTACACACTTAGCTGCAGATCTCTCTCTCTTTCTATCTTTATCTCCCCTCCCTATGCAACCAGCTGCAGGGTTGAGCTTCATGCCCAACTGAAGATCCAGAATATAGACTCAATATTGCTCTCCTCAACAATAATCAACAATAATCATTAACCAATGGTGAACAACCATAATACAACCAACAACAACACTAGCCAACCCTCTCGACTCTTCTAGGTATATTTATACATTACATGACTCTTGGACAACCTTAGACCGAATTCTAGGTGTCAAAAACCTAGATCCAAAACCCTAGGTGCCAAAACCCTAGGTCCAGTTGACCTGCATTTTAAGGGCTTTGCTAGCCTATCCTTCCTTCTTTTCCGCAAGCTACTCCAAATCATCCATTGGTGTCTTTTTCTGCTTGCTGAGGTGTCCACGATCCATCTTCTTTAATGCCTCATCTTCCTTGATCTTCTCCTTCAACAACTAGCTTTTCCTTTACTTCACTCCTTATTTTCTTCTTCTTTAACCACCTCGACCCTTCCTCAGTTAATATGCCTTATGTATAGTTCATACTTCATCTTTCTTCTTCCTTAGTCTTTTCTTTCTTCCTTAATACATAACCAAGGGCCAACACCATTGAAAATGCATACCATACCATTTCCATTTCAATTTCCAATGCCAATGCATACCATATCATACCATACAATTTCCAATGCATACCATACAAGGAAATGAAAAGAAAATGCATACCATACCAATGCATAACATTTCCATTGCCAATGCATATCATTTCCATTACCATTGCCAATGCATGCCATACCATAGCATACCATTGCTTGATGTCTTGAATATTCTAGGGTTGTTATGCGTCATCTTGCATTTCAAGCATTTTTTTAATCTAAACCCTAGTTTATGCTTGCATTTTTAGACCCCTTTCATTTAATGATAACTTGTCTTAAGGGTTGTTATATTTATCCTATTGTAACGTAGTTAATATCAATTATTGGCTTGGCGAGGCATGTCAATGTTATGGCATGGCAATGTAAAGTTATGTTTATTGTTATATAGGTTAAAATGGGAAACTACATGACAAGGCATGGGAAGCTACATGGCAATGTCATGGCATGGAATGGATTGGATAGGCATGGAAATGGCATCCCATGGAACGTCTTGGCAAGGCATAACATTGGCATGGCAATGGCATGATATGGAAATGAGTGGAAATGGCATGGAATGGCATGGCATGGATTGGCAAGGCATGTAAATGGCATGGCATGGAAAGGTTTGATAATGGAATGGAAATGACAATGGCATGTCATGGAATGACTTGAAAAGGAATGGCAATGGCATGCCAATGGTATGGCATCAACATGTTTCTGAGATTGGGTTTGGGAGGGTCCTTTGTCTCCTTGTGTGTTCTAACCAAAAATTGGGTAGGAATGTGAAATAAACTATCATAGATGGTGAAGGGAAAAGAATAATGGTTTCAAGTCTCCCTGGAGGAATTTTGGTAGCATAGCATTACTTTCTATAGTGTGTCATGAAATGCAACCTCAAAACCTTTATTTGTAGGTGGAAAATTATACCCATTCGAAGATCTAGTTTCCATGTGAACTCTCTCGTTAGATTGATCAAAATCAATAAGTTTAGTGGACATAATGGAAGACTGGATACATGTTATTAATAGTTGATGGGTTTAACAAAATTTACATATACCCACTACACAATCTAAACAAACATGTGCATTAATGAGTCCTTGACTAGTATTTTTGGCATTTATGAAGGGTTACACATAAATCAAATGATTTTATATATTTCATGCATAGAAAGAGGGGAATAATGTGTGTGCTCTAGAAAATAACATTGAGCTAAAATTGTTAATTGATTTACAACTAAGTAGAAGATAAATGAGAAAATTTATTTCTATAATAAATTATTGTAATATGTCATTTTTAAGGTCACAATATTTTCAAGTAACCACTATTTGAGTGTGGATTGTCATTGGATTTATATGGAGATAATTCAAGAGGTATTCCATATTGTTGGTTGTGAGTTAGAATATGGATATCCACAAAATTCATGCAATTAATTCAAAAGGAATGATCTATCGATGATGTAGAGATACATGGTTGATTAGCAAGCAATGCTACTTGAGAACCATTAATTGCTTATGGATTTAGCATTTAAAAATATTTTCCACCATAAGATATTCCTTACTGTGTAGTGTGAGTGTTTATAATCACTTTAGAAACAAATCAAGGGATTAATACACATAAAATTCATACACTTTGGAATTCAAACACTTTGAAATTCATTTATTCATCAACATCAAATGTAGAAACAATAAGAATCATAAAAAATGTGTCATGAAATGTACACACACACACACCACACACACACACACACACACACACACACACACACACTCAACATTGTCTAAATTGTACATTTTTTACAAAATGACAACTCATGCCCAATATACAAAGCGACACCAAGTGCCCTAACATATAAAACAGCTATATCATGGCCTAGCTACAAAATGGAAGTAGCTGGTCAATCTTTGACCATTTCCACCCTCGCCACCCTTATGAGCATCCTAGAAATATCTCTTTCTTCTCTTGCTCGAGGATGCACCTTGAGAGGTTCTAGGCCTAGGCATTCTTTGAAACTATAAAGACTGCACAAAGAATAAATAGTGTTATAATTTGTTTTCATAAATGAATTAATAGACATACAAATTGATACTTTGTAATTTAACCTAAGAAAAATCACCACATATGAAACTGTTAATCATGAGGGTGTTACCCTCCTCCGTGACCCCTATCTCTCTGCAATGCCACCCATCATCAGTTACAAGGATCAAGTCAAGAAAATTAAACAAATATGCGTTAAAAAAAATTCATGAAACAATTTTTTTTATCATCAATGCATTATCTCATCATAAATATTTGAGGCATCGATGGAGATTCACTCATAGATGGAGCACTAGGTTGTACAACCTACTCCGAGAAAACCTCTATTGTGGCAGTCTCTATCGATGGGGTCGAAAGTGGTGGTGGGGATGGGTGGTAGATGGGTGGGATGTGATGGACCCTCACAGGGTATACAAGCGATTCCAACACTCTAGGCCTAGAGAAAGGAAACCTAGAAGCAATGGCCCAGGTGACCAGAGGGAGAAATACTACTATACCTAGAAAATCTAACGGTGGACTGCATACATATAAATAAAATTGAACTATTAGTACCAAATAGAAAAATTCAAAAACGCAAACACAAATAATTTGAGAATTACACATGATACCTCTAATGTTGGTGACTTGTCCATCCCAGATGGAAATTCCCCGACATCACCTGGTGCCAAATTCTATAGAAAAAAGAGAACATATAAAAAAATCGAGGATGTCATAAAATAAACAAATGACTATGATGAATCTATCAAATGTGATACATACCCGTGTGTATGGTGCACCCAATGAGAATGTTTCCTCTATTATTTCATAAGCGGTTGGGATAGCAACTAATGAATCCATAAGAATAGAGGGTATGTTTCTAGGACGCAACAACTACAAAACAACACACAATAAAATATCTATATAAATACACAAAATACAAAATAAATATATAAGGATAAAGAACTTAAAGAGGGTTAAGATACTAACCTCCTCCATGAAGCTATGATGTCCACTGGGCTCTATTGGCCCATAACATGTCTTCCTGTAAATTGAGAATCTATGAGGTTCACTATTCTATGTGGATATCGGTGGCCACCCACCTATTCCAACTGGCACAAAACAATTTTCTGGAAATTTAATATTTTTAGCAGTTTGTCGGGTCCTAAACTTATGGTGCCATTTTATGGGCTTATACAATGTATTTTCATGATCCTGCACCTCAATTATAGTCAAGGTCTCTAGTTTATCCCCAAATATGAATCTCGTCATCGATACCTTTCCAATGAGCTATCGTGTGACCCAAATGAATATCGTATGCCAAAGTTACGCCCCCGTGAATTTGATACACCAAACTACCCAAAATGGGGTGCACGAAATTGTTGGCTTTTCATCTTCCGGGGTTAGGGTTTTGGATTTTATTTATGTTAAAAAGGCCTTTGAGGCCTCATTGTAAAAATTATCTTCTTGTGAATGAGCGTAGTCGTCACATATCTTCACATAGATAAGATTCCACCATTCTAGCGAGTGTTTCACTATGTATTTCTACAGTTTTGTACATTTTGGTCATTAATAGAAATTGTGTATTACTGTATCTCTTTGTTTATGGTTATATATCTGATATATATATTTTTTATTATTGGATATCTGATATATCTATGTACATTTATTTATTATATCTCTTCTCTCATTTCGTGCTGAAAATAATCTAGATCAATGGTATCAAAGTAGGTTGCTCTTGATCATTTTTCGGTGCATGTCTCTGACGAAGTATGAGTATATAAAGTTGGGTCACGAGCTTGTCTCTCTTGAGGACAATCACTCTTGCATTCCCAAGAATCCCTCCATGGTGTAAGAAAATAAAAATGACAGAGCATGTGATTATATTAATCTGTTGTTTGAGCAAGCTCTCATGTGACAGAGGGACGAAATGATGGAGAATATTTCCCACATTCTTTAACTCTTGTCGATGAAAAAAGACACGTATTAATCAAATTACCACTTTGGAGGAACCACTCCTTTCAAGGTATAAGTTAATTTTTGTATTCCCTTATTTGAAGGAAAGACAAATAGATGTGGTATTCATCAACGTAGACCCCACTACTATTGTCGTGACCACAACAATTCAACCAGAAGAACTAACAGATCCTGAAGAGGAGGAGCAACTTTTTCATTCACAGGTGTGGGTGAAGGGGACCCCGCTACATTTTACTTTTGATAGCAGAAGCTAAAAGAACCTCATCTCAGCAGAGGTCATCAAACGGTTGGGATTGTTGACAACACTAGACCCACAACCATACAACATCAGGTGGCATCGCTTGGGATGAGATCTCTGTGTCAGCCAACAGTGTCGATTTTCATACGACATCCAACCCTTCAAGGATGAGGTATTATGTGTTGTTTTCCCACTGGATCTTTGTGATGTTCTTTTGGGCCAACCATATATGTGGAAGTGCTATGTTATTTATCGATCTCGACCCCTTAGTGTCATTATTACTTTGGGGGGTCATCTCTAAAGGATACCAAAGGTAGTTATGGCTATCATCCCACCAAAATAGTTTCGCAAGGTAATCTCTCATACTGCAAAATTCAGCCTCTTCACAATCTATTCAAAAGGTGAACAGAAGGACACTGCAACCACTACAGCCTTGGCCCAAGACATTTCTTTCCAACAGAAGAAGATTGCAGAAGAGAAAGAAGATATTGGTTCTTCACCTATAATGGTACCTACACATTTCCCAATCAATACAAGATACAACAGGTTGGTTGAAAAAAATCAACCCCACCAATGACAAGTTCCTGACAGTCTTCAACAAGCTATGCAGAGCAACTTCTCCAACAAGGCAAGCAACTCACCAAGATTCAGACTCAACAAATGCTTTCCCCTCTCCCCCGAGAACTCAACACAATGGATACCATTGCTTCCAAAGGAGGGAGGATTGATCAAGGTGGATATTGGTGGCCACCCACCTATTCCAACTAAGTCAAAACAATTTTATGGAAATTTACTATTTTTAGCAGTTTGTCGGGTCCTAAACTTCTAGGGCCATTTTGAGGGCCTAAACAACATATTTTCATGATCATACACCTCATTAATAACCAAAGGCTCTTAATGAGCCCCCCAAATTAATATCCTTGTTGATACCTTTCCAATGAGTTATCATGAACCCCAAATGAAGATCGTATGCCAAAGTTACGCCCCCGGGAAGTTGATACACCAAACTACCCAAAACGGGGTCCACAAAATTGTTAGCTTTTCATCTTTTGGGGTTAGGGTTTTGGATTTTATTTATGTCAAAAATGCCTTTGGAGCCTCATTGTAACAATGATATTCTTGCGAATGAACATAGTTGTCACATCTCCTCTCATAGATAAGTTGCCACCATTCTAGCGAGTCTTTCACTCTGTATTCCTACAGTTTTGTACATTTCACTCATTAATAGAAATTGTGTATTATTGTATCTCTGTGTTTATAGTTATATCTCTACTATATATTTGTTATATTATTGGATATTTGATATATCTCTGTACATTTCTTTATTATATCTCCGCTCTCATTTTGTACTGAAAATAATTTGGATCATTCACATGTATGGTTGTTATGTCCATGTGCCCTATCCTTATTGTACTCTCATGTGCATGTTGATTCTCCAAATCCTCTATCAATGTCACTAGAAGGAACCTCCTGCCGAGATAGTGCAACAAAGTTACTATGTTTCACTAGGCTAGGAGTTAATGAGGAGATGACTAGTTGTTCCATTTGTAATTTCTCTGCAACATGAGTATGTTGAGTAGGGGGGTTAGACCTTCACCTAGGGGAATGGGGACCTAACTCGAGGCCTCTTTTGGCATGCTCTCGGTCCTGTGCGGACCTTCGAACCAGCCCATGGAAGTCACCAATGTCAAAGTAGTTGGCCTCAGAAACTTTAATGGCATCTCCTTGTTATTATATGGAGGTTTATCAAAAACCATGTACCACCTATCCATCCAGTTTTAACTAATCTGGGGATGGATGCACCAGTCAATGGAGATGCGATTCTTGGTCAATGGTAGTTCTTTTCCATTTCTAGGATCCCTAAAAATAGACAATATTTTTTGTTTTGAAATGCCCAGTTATTTGACTTGGTTTCTGTCCAAATCAGTGCTATAGTACTCATACATTCATGCCCTATAATAAGAAATAGAGGTCAATTTCCCTTGGGCACTTGCAATGGACTTCACAATGATGTCTAAAGAAGTGGCCAAGGAGACTCTGCTAGGCTCTCTAGTCTCCCTTAATTGTTCCTCAAGGGTTTGTAATATAACCAAACCCTTAACAACTCCAATGTTTACATAGTGTGGTGGTGGTGGGTTGGGGTTTGGATCTTCTTGGTTTTCTTCTGACTGGTTAAAATTATCTTGGGGTTACATTGTATTATATTTTCTGCAATTCAAAATCCATGACATGTAAATTAAGTTCCTTATTTTTATTTAAAATACAAAATTACAAATTTTCTTTTAATTTAGATTATTGGGAGCAAAATACTAAATTGGATTAAAATTAAGAAAAATGTAAGATACCTAGACATGGTGTCCCCCTCCTCCCTTTCTTCCTCCTCTCTAGCTCCACTATATTTTCCCAGTGAGAGAAGCACGAGCACGATTTGTTCACAATGGGAACAAATCGTGCTCAGTCTATTTAAATATTTTTACCAGTAAGACCGCATGTGCATTCTTAGGACCATACACACGATTTTTCCACTAAACCCACGTGGAAATCCATGTGGAGGTTCATCCATATCCAAACCTATAGGTATAGGAATACGTGCACATTCCTAAGAACGTGTGTGTGTTTCTGCAAGTGTGCGTTCTTAATCATGCCCTTGCCACTTTTTCGGCCACAAACTTCTTGCACTCACCCTTTAAAAAACCTATCTTCAAGAAAAAAAAATTGATTAAAAGGGAAATTGTTTTTTTTTTCTTTATTTTTGGGTTTGCTTTCATTCTCTTCATTTTTTCCTCTCTTTTTTTATCTATTTTCCCTAAATTTTGGCTTGTTTTTCTTTTGTTTCTTATATATTATTTCATTTGCAACAACATTGACTTTTGGAGCATGTTTTAAAATTGTTGCAACTTTAAGCTCGAAAAAAATGGGTGCCACTAATAACACTTTATTTCAATTTGGGGGTTGATTGTAAGATTTTGGTTGCAAAAGTATGAATTGTCAAGGCTGTGGATTTCCAATAATTTGCAATTTTAACCCCCCAAAAAAGGGACTGCTACTGAAAGCACTACTTTCTTTATTTTGGGGTTAACTTTAAGGTTTTGGCTGCAATGGTATGGTAAAGGTCATGGTTTTAAAGAAGTTGTAATTCTAACCATGAAAGAAAAGGATGTTATTGTAGGTGTCACTTTTCAATTTCAGGATTGATTTTAATGTTTTTTTGGAAATATTACCAGGTTGTTAATTCCATGGTTGAAAAAGGTGGTAATTTTAACCCCCCCAAAAAAATGGGTTCTACGAGTAGCACCATTTTTCTAAGAAGGAATTGATTTTAGTGTTTTTAACCCAAAAATATGGGTTTCAGAGCTAGATTTATCATTTTGAGGTGATAGTTGTCGTCAAGTCGGTAACTTTCTTATTCATGAGGATTGGGACAAGTTGCTTACTTTTAGCTTTTAATATTTCTCTTGATCTTTCCTAAATTTTATTTTTGAAATGTTTCCTTGCTTTTGTTTGGTTACTTAGGAAACTTGGCGCTAATACCAGTGTTAAAGTTAGCATTTTAGTTGATGTTCAACCTAGTTCTATTCATGCCATGTCTAGTATGACCTCATGAAATAAGGCCTACATTAATGCAATCTCATGAAATAGCTCCATTTTTTCATAAAATCTACCCAAAAAAGTCGTTAAAAATTAGTTGGAAGGAAGAAAGGAAGGAAAATAAGATGCTAACAAATGCAAAACCTTGTCCACTCCAATCCATGTAGCTTTTGAGGTCATACGAAGATCTAGTTATGCATGGTATCTTGAAAAATGTGGTCATATGCTTTGTCCAATCATTGGTGTTTTTGTTGGATGCATTATAATATAGATGGAAGTACAACTTTTTTAGATGGATATGAGAGACATCCAATCAAGTATTTCACACACAACAATAAGGGATTCATTATCCACACTTATGGAGTTTCCCTCTATTAATCTCTCCCTGCTAAATTAATTAGTCTTCACATATAACAGGTTATGGTTGTAGCCATGGAAACCATTTCTGAGGAATTTAAAACATGGTAGTAGGCACAGTAAATCAGGTAGTGTTTTCACTATTCAAGGCAATCAACAAGAAAGTATTATTGTGACCTCTTCGACTATCTTGAACACAATGCATTTGCATTTTTCTCTGTGACAAGAGAAGATCTCCATGGTGATGAAGATGTATTGCATAAATTGAAAAGGAAGGCATTGTAGAAAGATGGAGTGGATATTTTAAACTTTGGACATATACTCCATGAATTGCTCCATTAAATAATTGGCCAACTCATTTAAAAATATTATGATGAAACAACTATTTAGATATAGATACGTGGTTATACTTCCCCGCTATAACTTAAATAAACCCACAATTAGAAGATCTAAATTTTTACATGTTAGGGTGGCCAATGCATCTTTGGAAACAATCTCCAATTCAATCCCTCCTCTTAAAATACTTATATAGAAAAATGTTAAATTTCTTATACACGTGATTCCCTAAGTAATAAAACCTATTAAAATTTCACTTAACTCAACCTATCCAAAAACAAAGAAGCATCTCAACCAAGAAACTAATTTTATAATAAACAATTACAACATGTATCTTCACCCCAAATTTTTTATCACAACCATTTCACAATAAAATCCAATGGAAGTATTTTCCCCAATGGTAGTCAACTCTAACTTTTATTATGCCTTTTGAACTTAAAAAAAAGTCTATAACAAAGTTGCCTCATACATACCACCATTAGATTCCCACTTATAAAAAAGTCTATAACAAAGTTGCCTCATACATACCACCATTAGATTCCCACTTATAGTGGTTGGGAGGTTAGAGACTCCAAACCTTTTATGGTTTAATTGGTTTACTTAGAATATTATAATAAGTGTATATGATAATTATTTAAAAGTGAATCTTAATTTTAAACAAAAGAGAATAAGAGAATATGTTGGACAAAAGTGGGATGTTAAATTGTAACTTTGAGTAGTATTTGGTTTTATGATGGCAATATGAGATAATGGCTTTCTTGTAAGTATTATGTAGACTAAAACTATTTTTTGTTTTGGAGTATGATATAACATTGTTTCTAATTGGCTAAAAGATGCAAGTCTTTCTCATAGGTAAGTAAGGTAAGGAAATAGGTTAACAGCCCAAAATCCAAAAGCATATGGGAAAATTGAAAATCTACCCCCTTATAAACTACATACAACTTATTATTTTAAGTGATTATGTTTTGTTCTCATGAAATGATGTTATTACATGTTAAAGTTTTGAAATTGTATCAACAAAAACTAAATTGATAATTTTAAATATTGTAAATTTTTTGTTCTTTAAAAAAAAATAGAACTAAAAAATAATATAAAACTTCTTAAAGAGTAGTTGTTAATTAATCTAAAAATGCTTGTTATTAATTAATTTATAAGTTTGTAGCGGTCACAACTACCAATGGAATTTCACAAATTGTTGAGCATAAACAATTTACAAGTCAAATACCTCCAAAGCAAAGGTAAACGCAGCATCATAGTGCTTTTTAATAGCATGTCCGTCCTTGACATCGATCTTGTACCCATTATGTTAAGGAAAGAAGAATAATTGATCAGTGTGTGCACATGCTATACATGTCAGTTTTGAAAAAATCGAGTGGCTTATTAAAAGGTGTAGGCTAAACTTTCAACGTTTTTAATTTTTCCACAATTATCATTGAAATCGGTAAACACAATTGTGGAGGAAGAGAATCTGTCAACTGTGTGCACATGCTCTACATGCCAGCGAGTTGGGCCAAACTCTGAAACAATCCAGTGGCCTATTAAACTCGAACTCGACTGGTGGAGAACTTCCTTCATAATTATGAAAGAGTTGTTTACAACAGTAGAGGAAGGAAAGTATACGTTAATAATCATCATTATCATAATAATCCATATCTTTCATCATAATTGTCAGTAAATAAAAATAGTTAAAAATA
>JZKD02S0272643.1:116940-129773 GCA_000966675.3 Picea glauca
CTTGATGTATGCAATGGTTTGCACAAGACCAGATATTGCACATGCAGTGGGAATTGTGAGAAGGTATATGAACAATCCAGGTAAAGAACATTGGGAGGCAGTAAAGTGGATTCTCGGGTATTTGAGAGGTACTTCTACTCATGCATTATGTTTTGGAGGCTCATACATTTTTCTACAGGGATATGTTGATTCAGATATGGCAGGTGATAAAGATAGCAGGAGGAGTTCCACAGGGTATGTATTTACTATAGGTGGAACAACAGTAAGTTGGATTTCAAAACTGCAAAAGGTTGTTGCACTTTCAACAATAGAGGCAGAGTATGTTGCTTCTACAAAGGCTAGTAAAGAGATGATTTGGTTACAAAGGTTTATGGAGGAATTGGGAAAGAAGCAAGAGAATAGCAAGTTGTACTATGACAGTGAGAGCACCATTCATCTTGCAAAGAACTCAGCCTTCCATTTGAAGACTATGCATATACAGTTGAGGTACCACTTCATATGATCTGCCTTGGAGATGGACATTTGAAGTTGGAAAAGATACACACTAGCTAGAATCCTGCAGACATGTTAACAAAGGGAGTAACCACGGAGAAACTGAGTTCCTACTCAGTTTCAGTTGGTCTTCAAGAATGAAGATGAAGATGAGAAATTTTCCACGTCCAAGAAGGTTCGGAGTCCAGCATATACAAAAACGGTGGATTTGTTGAGATCAGTCTCCAAGTGGAAGATTGTTGGTTGTGGAGCTTGATTATCTTCTTGATTTAGAGGTCTTTTACTTTTAGCCGTGTTTATACCCCATGAATTATTTACACCCCAGCAGTATGTACACTCTTCCACGTGGGGGAGTGTAGAGGGGGGGTACCCGGCTGGGGGGTCTGGGCACAAGCGGGGGTTCTGGGGCGAAGCCCTTGAAGGAAAAATTGCCTTGTAAATGTATATTGAAATTTCATTGTAAATCTGGACCGTTCATTATAAGGTCGTAGATCTAATGATAGAGATTATGTTAGGGTTTTTTTCCCTATAAGGCAACCCTCTTTTATGAGGGAAATGTATTTCTTGCGGTGATGGTTGATGGTGAAGATTGTATTATGAATAGGAGACTGTGAGAGAAATAAGAGGAAGTTACAACGGGTTTGTTGTAGGTTGTATCCCTTCATATGCTAGATAATAATAAAGGAAGGACCTAGCAATTTCTCTGGTGGACGTAGCCTACACTGGGTGAACCACGTAAATCTGTGTCTCTATTGTATTGTGTATATTCTGTGTTTTCTTTCTACATTTGTTTGATTTTATTGCTCCACGGTCCTGTTTTTATAACACACTACTTATGGGTAAGCATATAAAAAATCAAGGGTGCAGGAATCAATAAAAGAGTGATCTCTCTACTCAAAAAGTTCAAAACAATTTCCTTCTTCCATGTCAATAGGGAGCTTGGAAAAGAGGTTGTTTGCATGGAAAATGAAGGGGAAACCTTGCATGAAGGTGTTTTTATTTTTAAGGATATTTGGGGAAAAAATCATCCTCTCTCCCCTGCCATAATTAAGGTTATAAAGAGGTAACTTCTCCTCAAAGGGGCCACACCCAATGGAATTGAAGGAAACAATCCCCCACTTGCCACACATAATATATCGTACATGTGGAGGATGGGGACATTTAAGCACCAAAACATGCCTCGATTCACTCATTTCATAACATTAACAATGCACTCAGCTATCCCATCCATCCAATTTATTTTCTTGCATGTGATCTATTGAAAGCTATCTTATGGTTAATGCATGTCTTGTTGGGTATGGGAAATGGTGTGGTAGTTGTTCATTAGAATTTCTTGGGAGGTAGTTGTTCATGATAGGTTCAACTTGACTTGGTCAAGGGTAGTTTAAGGTTAAAACTGATTTAGTCAATAATAGTTTTACCATAGGTAGTTTATGGGCCCACGGTGTCATGTGGTCTAGGGTATTCACCCATGGCATTGGTGTGTTGAATAGTTTTTAAAGGCTTGGTTTTCTCTATTGCAAGGTGTCTGATTTGGTTAGTTTGGATCGATTGGCCAAGGTTAATGAATATATATCTTTGAGGTTGGTTTCCCTAGTAAAAGGCATCTAGGACACATCTTGGTGTTCATGCTTGTTTCATTGTGCTAATGTTTCTTCTCTTGCTATGTTTAATTTTTAATATGGTATCAGAGATTATTTGGCCTAAACTTTCTCATGCTAGTAGTCTAAGAATGAATATGTGTGTGCAGTGGAATTATTTCAAGCTATGTGTTCTAGTTGCTACTTGTGGCTACAAATTTTTTTTTATATAATAGTGGCATGGAATAAATATATGCTCTCCCAGTGTATTTGTAAATTAATCGTAAATTAATAATGGCATATTGATGTTCATGTCAACTATGGAAAATGTTGTTTTTCACATGTATGATTTGTAAGGTTGGTGTTGTTGTTTATGTGAGGTGTTCTAGCACTATTAAAACGAGTTGGTTAGTGATTTCTCCAATTTGCAATACAAACATATAAAAAAGAGTTGATTATCACTCACATGTGATTGGGTGTTGGCTATGTTGAATGGGGATATTCTACAAGTTGTGGATCAAATTTCAACCAAATATATTGTTGATTATTTCAATCTATCTTTAATCTTCATGATCTACTTTTCTACATAATGGTGGTAGATTCATATGAGATGGGATTGATATGAAATTGGGATATTTGTATGAAGTTATGGAAGAGATACACATGTGTGTTTTTTTTCTAGAGGTTTGTTTTCTAGAGGTTCATGGATATATTGGAGTATATGTGTGAAGTTATGGAAGAGCTATGCATACTTGTTTTTTTTATATAGGTTCATGGATCTATCTATATTGGGCCTATGAAGTAGGTCATTCAAGAAACCAAGCCAATTTTCTAAGTGCATGATATAGGTGAGGTATATTGGTTGAGAGCAAGATATGCATGATTTATGTGGGATCGATCTTTGTTTGCTTCTCTTTGTAATAATCGTGGTGGCTTATGGATGATGTATTGCTAGGTGGAAGCACAAGTATGTATATCAAAGTGATGTATGGTGTGTAAGATAGTTTGTTTGGATATATTGTTGAGTGTGCGTGTTAGGTCAGCATTAAGCTATCCATTGCATGTGCCTAATAATGAATGGTAATGGGAGTGCTAGACACTTGGTTGGCCCAAGAGGCATCTTGAAATTTGAATCTAGATAGCTTGAATGGTTAATAATTCATATCTCAAATTGTATGCACATGAATTCTATATGACAAATATTCATATGAGAGACAATGACCTGAGAAAAAGACAAAAAAGAAAAAGGGAAAGTGAATACATTTATTTTTGGGTCCCTATGAAATCAATGAATATTTTGGAGCTATAGTTTTCATATCTTCATGGCCAGGCTAAGATTTTGAATCTTAGGGTAAATTCAAAAAAAATGTTGTACATGTCCATGTGATAGCTATTTGTGTGTCTATGTTATCATGTTAAATAAAGAAAAATTCTTGTAAAAAAAGAAAAGGATTTATTTGTAAATTGAATAGGATGAAGTGTGTCCACTGCAACCCAGTGATAAGGAAATTTTGATGATGGCAAGATTCAATTTATGATGAGAGGAGAAGGATGAAATATATTCATAATAAGAATGGGTATATGTGTAACTATATTTGGAGCAATGCGGGAAATAAAATAGGTGGATGTTTCTAGCATCATATGCTTCAACATGCACTAGTAGGCATTCTTGTGTAATTGGAATTAATCATATGTAAATGGGCATGTAATTGTAAGATCTTTCTTAGGTATGCATACTCTTAATTTTTAGTTAATGAGTATGAATTATAGATGTAGACCTGGGTGATAGAATTAAGGGGGGCATGTTATAATCTCAAATACCCAATTATAAACCATGAGGGGGTTAGGTATTTATCCCAATTCAAGTTCAAAGCAGGGAATCTTAGGTTAATCTTGATTTTGTCTAGGAAATTTTAAAGTTAACCTTGATTTGGTTGTTAATGGGTTTACTGTAGGTATTTTACATGCCCATGGTATTGATATGAAGACACTTATTTAAAGGCTTGGTGTTCTCCATTGTTGATCAACATAACTGGATTAGCCAAGGTTAATGAAGATATATCTTTGAGGTTGGCTTTCTCGGTAAAACATTTCCAAGGTACATCTTAGTTTCCATGCTTGTTGCTTTGTGTTTATGTTTTTCCTCTAATTATACTCATTTTTTAATAGCTCATACTCAATTGAATATGGAGAGCATTTTGGTTATTTGGAGCTATGGATAGAAGAGGGAATATTGTTCCCAATCAAGTTATCTAGAGGCTCTTCCCAAGGAATATTTGTCATGTTTCCATTAGTGTTGCTACCTGCAATGGTTGCAGAGGCAAATAAGGGTAACAAAGTAATTTTCTAAGTAACAAGAACTTAGGTATATAGGGGATCACTCCAAAAACTAAATGTATAGGAGAATACTTGTCCACGACAGAGCTAAACTATTTCAAAGTGAAGTAAAATTAGAGGTAGCATTGATGATTGTGATACAAAGGAGGCCATGGACTTGATCACCTCTTTGACTTTGGAATGGGAAAATTGGAAAAAATCCATGTCTAAGATAATCATGGAAGAAAACAGATTTAGTGATCAGAATGCAATGGATGTAGGGAGACATCTTATTGGATTGAGAGACTAGAAAAAGGAATCTCATGCAAATATGATCTTGCTACAAATATGACAACTAGAACCCTATTCTTCCTTTGACACCTTGTCGGAGCTAGTCACTCACATCACTAGCCATACTAGCATCGACAACAACTAGAACTCTATGCTTCCTACGACACCTTATTAGAGCTATTCACTCACATCACTATTCATACCTGTGTCTCGCATGCACTTATCCTACCCAAATATTCAGAAGACTCTGTTGTCAGTACCCATATTGAGGACTAAGTGACCCTCTTGGTAGTACAAAAAGAAACCTAGCAACCTAAGGGTATTAATGCCCTTTATGGGTCTTAATTTTCATTTTTAATGGATGTTTTTTATTCTTTTTTTCCGCTACACAATTTTATTAGGGTTTACGCATGCAAATATTTGAATAATGTATTTAGGATGCTTTACTTTTTGTTTTAGTTAATACCTCCCTATTGGCAATGACACACAATGACCTAATTTGGAGATGTATGAATATTGAAAGGGTCTTTCCACAATAATTTTGTTAATATAAAATAATTATTATTGTAAATGTAATAATAATTATTAATAACTATTTAATATTATTTTCTATTCACTATTTATATTGATTAAAAATAATAATATAATATACAAAACTATTTTTAAAAAATCCTCATATAATTAATTAATAAATTTTTGATATAATTATTTATTTCAACCATATATATATACTTTTAAGGTCACAACCAATGTAGACAACAAATTGGTGTATAAGACCTCATTTGTTTTTTGAGACAAGAGACCTCCTCCCCACAACTATTTGATTGTTAAAGTTTAAGGTGGTATACATACCTACCCTAACCCCTTTGGATTTGGATTATATAGGATGAAATTTATTACTACAAACAATTATATTGCATTTATCAATTACATTATATTTCTCATATTATTATTCTTTCAAACAACTGGAAAGCTTATCCCTCATAGATTATTTTTCTTTCAAAACACCCCACTAAACCATCTTTCATATATATTTATACTAAAACCACTAAACCATATTTCATATATATTTATACTAAAATCAATGGATTTAAGGATAATATTATATTTAATATTTTAATTAAAGGGTGAAATCATGAATATGGGTAACACGTTTGCTTGTTTTATGAGAAAACAAACTCTATTTTCACAATTTCTTCAACTTCCGTCATACAAATGTATTTTTTTTATTTAGAATTTCACTTTACAGTAAAAAAAAAAAGTTGTGAAGAATTTTGTTATCTTTCCAATGACTATTTTTCAAATTTTGTTTATCAACATTTGATATGTCAATTTGACAATTGTTTAACAGTATGTTCCTTACACATGAAAAGAATGATAATGAGTTATGTTTTCCCACAACAATGTATCTATTATTAAACTTATCTTTTTAAGAAACAAAATATACTGCAACAATCTACAGAGACTCTATTTTATTATGACTATAATTTTGAATCTAATGGATGAATATTATAATTTCTAGAATTTTTTGAAGTTGACCAAGTTGGAAACATTGCAGATTTTAAACACATGTTTTTCTACACCTTGTATCTATCTTAATTTTTACTTAAAAGTAAAATCTAAATATACCCTTTTGAAAAGAACAGTTTAAGGATTATGAATATAAATTTTTCTAAATTTTTCACAGTATATTTTTAGAGATATCGATATTTCATTTCACCAAATCATAATGTCCGCTGAAAATATTTTGCAATGATTTTTTTAAAAAATTAAATAAAATTAGATAAAAATAATGAAAATGAAAATAAATTATAGGAATTGAAAGTAGATTCAATTTTGGAAATGTTGGTGTCATTTTCGAAACCAAATTCTCAGTATTTGCAGGAGTCTGTAACCTCCGAAGTTCAGGTAAGCTTGGGGTAATTCTCTGGTTTTTGTTTTCAGTCCCAATTTCATGTTTTCGGCTGAAATAATCTTTCGGATGAAAAAATATTATTTCGACCGAAAGACTAATTTTTAACGGAAACCGTCAAAAGAGAATGGTTTTCAAGGTGTTCGGCCGAAACAACCTTCTTTCGGCCGAAAGCGTGTTGAGTGAATTCTGTCGGTCGGAAGAAATTAAAAGACACGTTGTATCATTTCATTTCGCACCAAATCATATAAATATGCTTTCGGACGAACACATTTAACACAATTCATCGGATGGACGGACATATATGAGCTCAGGGATAGAGATTTCAAAGCATTTCTATTACTGATTGCAACTGTATTCTTTTCTTTATTTATTTATTCCCTCTATTCCATAGGCTTAATCGGAGGATCCATATCGATACATGATGGTTTTCTAGAGCACTTAAACAAAGTTTCGAATCATCTTTTTGGTTTTTGTTGTATAAGATAATTGATGTTTGTTCAATTTTTTATTGGAATAACAATTTATATGTTGAAAGATAAATGTTAAACATTTTTTCAAGGTGAAGTTTTTGTTGAACATATCTTTTACAGATAACTATAAAAGTCATGGGAAACAAAAGTTTGTGAAAGAGAAAATTTGATCGCACTCAAGATGATACTTGCCAAAATGAACAAAGCAAAGAGCATTATTGGAGAAAGAAAGAAGAATGTGCAAATATTGAAGAAAGAAATGATGATAATGTCAATAGATATTTTCAACAAGAAGAAGTTCAACCAGGTATGCATGCACATATGATGATCGAGCACATGACACACATTGAGACTGTATTTAGAAAGTACAAAATTCAAATTTAAAATATTATAAATAATATGATTGATTGTAATTACAATTTGAAGTTTTTCAAAAAACATAAATAGATTTGTCTCATAATGTCGAAGAAGATGTTGAAACCGAAATTGAAGCAGAAGGCATTGAAATTGAAATTGAAGCAGAAGACGTTGAAACCAAAATTGAAGCAGAAGACGAATCACCTATAGGTATGTACATAAATTTAGATCATACAAGATGAACACTCAAGTATATATAGTTTAGTAAATTTGTGTTTGGGTTATGTTTTTTAATATAAACTTAAATTGAAATATGCAAGGGGTAAAATCATGAATCTGGGTAACACTTTCGTGACAATCGGGTCTCCAAAATTTCTAGCGGCAATTTTTCGGCCGAACAAATGTTTCTTTCGGTCGAAATTTTTTTCGACCGAAATTTTTCACGTCAAATTTAACAGTGCCTTCGAAATTCGTGTACAATGTTTTTTGGATGAATTAGTTTCCCATGGTAAGCATATTTTGGCTGAAATACTTTTCGGATGAAACATTTATTTTTAACGGATTCCGTTAAAAACTAGGTTTCGGCCAAAAACTTGAAAATAGGACTGTTTGCAGGAAACTACAAATTCTCTCCATCTTACTTCATCTTTGGAGGTAGTGGACTCCTACAAATACTCAGAATTTAGTTTGAGAATTGATACCAACATTTTAAAAATTGAATCTACTTTCATTGGGTATAATTTGTTTTCATTTTCATTGTTTTTATCTAATTTTATTTAATTTTATAAAAAAATCATTGCATAATATTTTTAGGTGAGATTATGATTCGGTGAAATGAAAAATCCATATCTCTAATAATACAGAACAAAAAAATATGGAAAATTTATATTCATAATTGTTAAACTGTTCTCTTCAAAAGGGTGCTTTTAGATTTTACTTTTAAGTAAAAATTAAGATAGATACAAGGTGTAGAAAAACACGTGTTTAAAATCTACAATGTTTTCATCTTGATCAACTTCAAAAAATTCTAGAAATTATAATATTCATCAGTTAGATTCAAAATTATAGTCATAATAAAATAGAGTCTCTATAGATTGTTGCAGTATATTTCATTTCTTAAAAACATAAGTTTAATAATAGATACATTGTTGTGGAAAACAATAACTCATTATCATTACTTTCATGTTTAAGAAACATACTGTTAAACAATTGTCAAATTGACATATCAAATCTTGATAAAAAAAATTGAAAAATAGTCATTAGAAATATAACAAAATTTTCACAAGTTTTGTTTTTACTATAAAGTGAAATTCTAAATAAAAAAAATACTTTTGTATGCCCGAAGTTGAAGAACTTGTGAAAATACAGTTTTTTTTGTCATAAAACAAGCAAAAGTGTTACCCATCTTCATGATTTTACCCCAAGAGAATCTATCAACATTGATGATGAAATATTAGAAAATGTTGATACTGACAAATTTGGGAAGAAAAAATCTAAGCATTATATAAGATATCGAACTAATAATATGTATAATACTTTTTTCAAAGATGAATCAGTAATAGTACAAGTTCAACTTTTACTTTGTCTAATGAAGTCAAGAAAGTTAAAAGAAGCTGCATCATTATTGGGTATTCAAAAGTTGACAAAGGATACAAAGGTGAAACAAAATGTCTTTAAAAATATAACTAGTGTATTAAAAGATTTTGGAAAATCTCGAAAAGAAGATGTCTGTATTGCACGTAGAGCGATACAAACAACAGTTGTTTCATTTAGAAATATAAAAGATCATTTGACACAACACATGGCAAAAATGATGGGAACGTCAAGAAAAACATTGCACAAACATAGAAAATGTTAATTGTAAATAGATGTAAATGATGAATTGTCTTGTTGGACAGTGATTTCTAGACAACCCTACAAAGATAGGCTTGCAGAAAATGTTAAAGAATTGTCCCGTAATTGTTGGTTGGAAGAATCTTATGTTTAACCACATACAAGGGATGTGTTGCAATGAAGAATAGCATGAAAATAATATGAAGAACATCCAAAACATATATTGCCAATGACACAAATAGAGTTGTTCAATAAGTTCAAAAAAGAGCACAAAGAAGTTAAAATTTTCATCAATACATTTATGCAACAAAAACCATGGTTGGTTAAACCCATCACTATTCGTGACACTTATTGTTGTCGTTATCATTTGAAATTCGAGTTGTATTACGATACTTTTTTGTATTTTGGTAAAACTTTATGGCCAGGTTCACCTCCTCCTTCCACATTCCGTGTTTTTATATCTGAAATTCTATGTGAAAGAGAAGATGATGATTTATTTTACAAAAGAAAAATGTGTTGGTGGAAATAAATTTGAGCGTTGTGGAAATCTAAGTTTTTTTCCATTCAAAGTATCGTATTGATATGAATGATCAATCATTTTCTAATATAAGAGTCAATTGGAAGAGATATGAATATATCAACAACACGACTCCACATTCTTCAAATGTTAGTTCCAAAAGGATTGATTTAAAGGTAGATAAAATTTGTGTGATAGATTTTTTGAAGAAGTTTGAGGAAGAAATCTATAAATACACCAAAAATTCACATAGAGATCGATGGAAAGATCTACAATTCAAACAATCCCGTGAAGTATTTCCACCAGGGACAATTTTGTCTGTAGTTGATTTTGTAGAGAATTACACATTCACTGCACAAAAACAAATACAGAGCGAATATTATCATTCTGATCAAGTCATGATATTTTTCCATGTTCTATATAGACATTCTCAACAGAGTCTTGATAACATAGAAAGAACCAATGACAATCGACATGTTATTAAAGAATATCATTTTTATATAAGTGATGATCGAGCACACAACACACATTATGTACAACATTGTTTTGATAAATTTTATGATTCATTGAAAGAACGTGAAATCAGATTCGATCGACATTGGATATGGTCAGATGGGTGTGCAGGTCAATTCAAATCTTCAAGATCATTCTATTGGTTACGTCGTCTTCATAAAAAATCAAACATTACACATTGTTGGAATTTTTTTGAGATTGGTCATGGAAAAGGAGAGCACGACAGTGCAGGGGCATGTATAAAATGAGCACTTCAAAGGTATCAGATGAACCCTCATGGCGATTGATTTGAATCCACTGAACAAGTTGTTGAATGGTGCAAAATGGTGCTAATCCATGAATATAATCTGTCAAGGGATGTGCGTAGGTGTGTCTATATATAAATGTTACACATGTACACAAGATATTTTTATTTGAACGTGTTCAAATTTATATTCAAACTTCAATCATTTTCTTGAGAGATTTCAAGTTAACAAGTTCTTGTCTTGTGCAAGTTTTTTTGGTATGTTGGAATCCAAGATGTAAATAGATAAATCTCATATGACGCCAGTACAATACCTGGGACACGAAAAATACATTCAGTTAAAACAAAACATTTTCAAAATGTGTTTGCATTTGATAGAAGAAATGAGTCTTGTTTTTGTTCAGTTTGCATAGAGGACACAGAATCCATAGATATTTGCGAAAATGAAAATGCAGGATATGTTAAAGCTTGGAGACGTACTAAACTTAATGTAAAAGGGAAAATTCCACTTTCAAGCTCAGAGGAGATGGAATCAAATGAAACTATAGTGCCAGTTGATGGCGATAGAGTTTTTGATCATGTTAGAGAAGGTAATTTTTATGTTTAATTTTTTTCAAATAATTTGTAGATGTACTTGTGTGATAATCTAAGCCAAACTATTTGTTGTCCAATATATCTAATTATTTGCAGGAGATGTTTTTTCCATGGTTGCATCTGTAGATAACACTAAAACTGTAAAATATTATTTGATGTGATCCACAAAACAAAAAATGAGCCTACTAGAAGATTCTGATGATAACGGTTTTATATATGAAAGAGGATCCATTGCATTGAAAGGATATTTTTTTCAAGAAACCCATCAAACTGATACTCATGTTCACTTTCAAGACTGTCTGTCAGATGTCACAAGTTGTCAATATAGTCATTAGGTATGTGCAGCGCGCATAAAGTTAATAGAAGTTCAATAAAAAAAAAGTTAGAAAATGGAAAATGTCCAAAGTCAATCATGAATGAATAATTGAAGATGGAATACCATTACGATGTTTCTAAACAAGTGGCACATGTACATTCCAGAATTTTTTATTTTTCATTGAAAGTACATTCTAGAATTTGATGACTTGTTTTGACTATTTTCAACCATATTTCCAAATAGGATATTTTTAAAAAGGGTATGTATAAAAAAATTCAAATCATTCTTAAAAAACACAGAGAAAATATGGTTCAACCATATTTTATCTGTGTTTTTCAACCATTACACCAATCAAAATTATTTTATGAGCATTACACCAATCAAAATTGAGTTGTATACCTCTTGTATTGTGAGCATTTTATTTTAAACTAAAAAATTGTTAAACACCATTTCCATTGAGCACTTACTTTTTTCAATAGTATTTTTTTCCATTTTATTTTAATAATATTGTATTAATTTAAAAAAAAAGTTAAACATATTTTATATTTTCTATTGTAATAATATCTTGTTTCAAATTTTAACTCATTCTGATTTTTATTTTATTTTATGAGCATTATATAAATTAAAGTTGAATAGAACATCTCTTTTATTTTGAATATTTTCTTTAATTATAGTTCCCAAAATTAAAGAAAAGTTAAAAACATCTCTTTCATTTTGAGATTTTATTTTATTAAGGGTATATGAACTTTGAGGTGAATACCTCTTCTAGATTTAGCATTTTTTTAATGATTACATGATAAAATTAAAGAAGAGTTGATCATCTCTTCCATTTTAAGGTTTTATTTTATTGTCACTTCATTTTGAGAATTTTATTTTATCATTATCACACAAACCAAAAAATAGTTGAACACCTCTTCTATCTCAAGATTTTATTGTATAAACATTACCTATAATTAATTTGGATCTCTTCTATCTTGAGAATTTTATTTTTATTACTATTGCACCAATCAAAGAAGATTTGAACATCTCTTCTATCCTAGATTTGAGAGCATTGATTTCTTTAAGTGGTAATTTTTTTTTCATTTTTTAAATTAATATTCTAACAACTAAAAACAATTTAAACATCTCTTCCACTTGTTGTAATAACACTTTACTAATAATATCATATATATATATCAATATCTCCATTCTAATTATTAAGTTGATTTACATTTAAAATTTGAAATTATTTAAAATCTTCATTTTAATAATTAAGTTGATTTTCATGTAAATTTATTTAAAAGTGTTAATCATTAGAATTAAATTGTAATTAATAGATCTCTTCTCTAACAAAGTTAAGGAAATTAATACAACCTTGCCTAAATTCAAGTGAATTAAATTGTAATTAATAGATCT
>JZKD02S0272643.1:144816-157980 GCA_000966675.3 Picea glauca
ATCAGGCATGCCAAAATCGGGGAGTCTGATATCCTTCATTGCATTGTTGATTTTGACCCAGTTCCTCTCGCTCTCGACCCATTTTCTTGAATCTCCCGATGAGGTTCCTGGGCCATTTTTCCCAATATCTGGTCGATTTCTTTCCTACAAAGATAAAATCCTTTAGAGATTTTGGTAAAATACATGTATGAAGAGTAAGCATGAAAAATCCAGACTGGTACATAACTATGAAGCTTGCAAAACCTGATTATTTGATACTCACGGGATCTCTGCAGCTTTCGAATTGCTTGCTTTGCTTCTATTAGCACCATCATTTTCTCCCATTAGTGTGGGTATTAGTTGGGTTACATCCATGTTCCACAACATGAAATATCAGGTATGGAATAACATTAGAGTCGACGTAAAACTAGTGGTCGGTTGGCCCTTGGAGTTGGGAAAGGATGTCAAAGTCAAACATGCATTGAGAGTACGAATATGTTCCAAAAGAGTCAGGTACTGTCATAAGGGAAGTCGTTAAACACCTCAAGTCGAGGAAATTTGTTTAACCAGAAGTCGCATTGGCAAGTGCATCCACCATCATCAGATCATCATGAAGGTTGGAAGAATGAAAAATTACGACACTCGTATTACGCACACCTTGCAACTCCTATCGGTTGCACCTCACATGCCCCTGAATGTACTCGTCATGCGGATGTGCCACATAAAATATTTAGTTCACTTCCAAACATCCAATCGCCATGAATTCAGTGTTCCCTGGAATGTTTCCACCTCCTATCTGTTCTGTTATAAATTCTAAGTGTTCTGCATGCATTCTACTTCACCAGCTGAGCTTATGCACTGTCGATAGTTTGTCTCGCGAGCCCAGATTGATCAAGTTGTTTTCCTTGGCTCTCGCCTAAGACAGATGCGTGTTGCACCATGGGAACCCCTCAAAACATAAGACGGGGCACACAATGAAGTAGGAGTGCCAAGCCTGAGCCCCAGAGCGACTGGGATTCATTTTCACTCGCATAGGGCATGTCCAAGGTTTCAAAGGGAGATTCTCACCTGCGCGCAGAAATGATGATATCACATCACGTGAAGGCCAAAGTGTAAGAACTGTTTCTTAAAGGAAGGGCATTGGAAGGTATACTTCCCCAACAGTAGATACCCCACAGAAGGGGTAGGCTGAGGAAGAATAGGGAAGTTGGGGAAACCCAAATCCTAGTCGAGCCGCATGCAAGATCGGTCACCGAGGAATTTCTTATGCATTCCATTTGGTTAGATCCTATCAAAGGAAAAGGATGGGATAGCAGGAGCAGAATGAGGAGGATAGATGTCGTGGGTGCTAACTTTCAAGAACTGACTCAGCAAGTGAAACAGGCACAACTCGCCCTCACTGAACTCTATCAATAAAAAAGAGAATTAAGATGACAACTGGTGGCAAAGACCCTTGAGGTGTTGGCATCACAAGGTGGCGAAGGGAATGTGACATATATTAATAGACATCTCTACGAAGGGAAGGATACCATCGTGAAGTTGTGTGAAGTACATAGGACATTGGAAGAACAGAATGCGAAACATCTTAGATACTGTGAAGCATTCGGGGAGAAAGTCTTCATGGACCTTGCCAACACGCAAAAGAGAGATGATTAACTAACTTTTTTTTGTATTCTAGATGTGGCGCGGATATTGATAGTTTTTAAGAAAGCCTCACCCGACCAAATAGTGTAGATAGTGTCTATTGTATGTAATTTAATCTCAATCTAATGCAAAAGTCCTAAATTTTTTTAATGAAAGGATTCTAGTTGTAGCAGTTGGATGTATTTTTTCCATTCTTTGTGTACATATTTCCTGTGTTCTTTGTCCATATCTTTTATTTCCTAATGTCTTCGTGAAGAAACTGACCCCCGGTGTGACGTGGACCTTGGGAAACAAAAATGAGTTGGGGTAAAACTAGATCGTAAGGTTCTCTGATCTGGAAAAGACACATGGTTGATGAGGACAATGGGTCTGATCATGTATATCAATCAGAGTTGGGGTTTTCAACAAGATGTGCATTTTTTAAAATAAGTCTGGGATCGTCGATGTCGAAAGGTATCAGGGTTCGACAAACGGGGAAAAACCTATCGCGTTCCTTCTTTGACATAGCTTACGAGAACTCTCGATGCTGAAATGATTTGAGAATCAGTGATCGGGGAAAAATCCTTAGCACGGTAAAAATATTCATCACTATTTAGTTTCTCTGATTCCAATAAGCGTCGGGTGTCAACTATCGACGCTATTTTTTGTTTCCTTTTAAAAAATTTCTCCCTTCGCCTTTTACCGAGGCCGAACGAGATCGGCCATCGACGATATCCTTGTGTAATGGTTTTTGTGAAATAAAATTTCCTTTTGTCGAGGCTGATGAAGATCAACGCTCAACGAATGTATTTTTTTAGACTAATTTTCCTTCATTCTTTAATTTCTCCCGATGTTGAACTTTGTGTGCATTAGGTGAAAGTTTTTGGTTGTTGATTCTTTATTTAAAAGTTAATCCTTTTAAGTCATGAGTTTCATTTATTCAAGCAAACTTTGAAATACTTAATGAGAGTCAAGATGATAAGAAAAGACAACATTTTCATAATGAAGTCAAATCAGACAGTGTAAAAATATCAAGTGGCACCCAAAAGTAAAATTTGACATAGACTTTTTAGGATGTGTTAGTTCTCAACAAATGGTGACTTATTGGGAAAAAGCAAAATCTATGTTCCTCCTTTAGGCTCGGTAGATGAAAAACCTGGTGGAGAACTTAACTGGTTTTAAATCAGAGCCTCTTTTACTCTTGCATTTGAAATTCTTTGGTTGATGCTTTTGGGTCTGCCTGTGGGGTTTTCAACCTTTATTCCCCCTTTGTTTCTTGTATCCCTGACTCATTTCCTCTTTTGACAATATTCTAGTAGAGCGTTCACTGACATAGAGCCTTTAGTTACCTTCACTCACTTGCTATGGTGCGGCTTCACTGCCAATGAGTGTTTATAGCCCCGGTGGAGTCACCTCGACGTCACAGAACTTGCTCCGCTGCCAGCGAGCGTCCATAGCCCCAACGGAGATATCTGCATACCCTCCCCTACTGTGCAATCATTTGATATAGTTAACTTTTATTTCGACATAATTCCCTAAGCGAGTGGGAGAGGATGACGTATGTTATTTTGCAAGATGAGATGGTTAAGGTGAAACTTACTAGCTCTGTCTCTGAGGTGCATGTAGTCATTTCCATATTTTGTTATTTCCCTTAAGTTATTACCAAACCACTAAGAAGACACTTCTGACATTTATCCAAAGTTGTTCATCTGCACAGGTTAGATAGAGAGCACCTCGAAATAATTGTAGGTTCCCTAACGCTTCTCGTGTTTGTATGTGAGGGACGAGTTAGGAAGAGATTTTTCTATGTCGCATGATTTTAGGTCAACCATTGTATTGCTAAACACAATATTCAAGAGCGCATAAGTCCAAATAGAAAAAGAAAACAAAAAATGCATTTTGCAATTGACCTAGCTAAAACAAAATCATGAAAACACGCACACAAAACATTTTTTTATTTTTTAATGGAAATATTGTTTTAGGGATTGGCCATTTACTGGGAAGGCGTCAGGTTCCCCCCTCAAATTTTGTAACTGATAAGTTCCTGCCCCAATCTTCTTGGCCACCCGGAAAGGTCTGAGCCATAGATTCTGAAACTTAGAATGTTTTCCTTTAGGCTCGTTTTCTCTGTCCCATTTTAGGACTAAGTCTCCTACTTCAAAATTCTTCTCTTTAGCCTTGTGCTTGTCAACCCACCTTTTTACTATCTGTTGACGAGATATGAACTTTGAATTAGCCTTTTCTCTTTTATCTTCTAGCATGAGCAGAGTGTCAATTCTTTATTGTATGACTGATGAAAGTTATCCTCTGGAATCTTGGGAAAGTTGGAGAGATGGAAGACAAAGTTCGTTCAGGAGAATGGCTTCCTATCCGTATACCAGATAGTATGGGGAATTTCATATATATTCCTTTGGTGTGACTCTATCGGCCCATAAAGTTCTATGGAGTAGATTATGCTAATTTCTCTAGTTGTATGCAACCGTTTTCTTCAATATTCTCACTAAGTTATTATTTGTTGATTCCGCCACTCCGTTTCCCTGTGGGTAATAATTTGCAGAGTACCTAATTATGATTCCTTTGTCAAGGGAAAACTTTGTTAATAAGGTGGAATAAAAATAAGCTACATTATCAAAAACAAGAATAGAAGGGACACCAAACCTTGTGATTAGTTGTTGTCCTATGAATTGGATTACCACCTTCTCGTTTACATGAGTCAGAGGGATGGCCTCTACCCATTTTGTGAAATAATCAGTGGAAGTGAGTATGTACTTATGTTATTGTGAAGAAATTGGTGTTATTTCCCCTATGATATCTAACCCCCATTGCTCAAAAGGCCTAGAAGCAATCACTGATTGGAGTGGAACTACTGCTCTCTTCTCCCTCCTAGCGCTTATTTGACATTTTTTACAGTTTCTAGCGTAAGTGTGAGCGTCCTTGAACAAAGTGGGCCAATAATAACCATCTCTCAGTATCTTATGAGTGGTGGTGTTTCCTGCAAAATTTCCACCGACAGGGCCATCATGGAGCTCCTTCAGAACTTTGTCTGCATCTTCACGTTCGAGACATATTAAAAGTACCCCATCATAATTAATCCGAAAGAGTACCAAATTTATGAGGCAATATTGTGTGGATTTTAACCTGAGATCTCCCATTTCTCTAGGGTTGATATTTTTTGGGCAATTCCCATGGTGTAGGAGATAAGTCAAGTTCTAATACAAAGACTCTTTCCCTGGGGAGATGTATAAATCTTCACCACACCATAATGCCATTTCATTCTCCCATCCAGAGTCTTCATTTACTTGGTCCTGGGCTTCGGCTGCAAGCTTGCATAACCCTTTCCCTTTAAATAGTTTGGCAGTCTTTAAATCTAGATCAAATTCTTGGACTACTGCCATCCAGTTCCCTCTTCTTTCCCTCATCTCTTGTTGAGTGAATAAGGATCAGACTGTAGGCTGAGGCACATTTACTTTGGTGTGGTTCTTGAGGATGTAAGATCTAAAGTGTTTTACTTCCTTATATACTGCATAGGCATGTTTATCTATAGAAGGTTAATTAAGTTCGGCTCCTTGGAGGTTAGTGCCCATGAATGACACCAGAGCCTCCTTGTTGTCATCATCCTTCTGAGTCAATATTGCAGCTAACGATTGGTCGGAGGCGAAAGTATAGAGGAAACAATCTCTATTAAAATCGGGGCTTCTCAACACCGAAGCCTGAGATATCGCAGTCTTAATATTGATGAAAGCATCCTTTCGTTCATCGTCCCACTTAAATCCGTCATCTTTGCGGATCAGTTTTTGTAAGGGTTTGACAGTCTCGGATAAATCGGGGGTGAATTTTCTTACAAAATTGATTTTCCCAAAGAAAGATTGCATTGTCTTTTTGTTGTGTTGTAACGGGAGCTGAGTTATAGCTTTGACTCACTCAGGGTCTATGTGAATGCTTTCTTGGGATATAATATTACCTAATAGATTTCCTTCTTCCACACCAAAGATAGTTTTCTTAGGGTTTAAATATATATCGTATCTTCTGCACCTTTCGAAAATCTAGGTTAAGTGTTGGATGTGATCTTCTATGTTCTTCGAATACACAGTTATGTCGTCCAAATATACTACCACACACTTGTTGATTAGTCCCCAAAATTCTACGTCCATGGCCCTCTAGAAGGTCACCCCTGCGTTGATTAACCCAAAGGGCATGCATTTGTAAGAGAAAGTTCCCCACTTGGTTCAGAAGGTAGTTTTTAAATGGTCTTCCTCTAAAATTAGAACTTGGTTGTAACCTGAGAAACCATCTAGCAGGGAGAAAATGTCAGAGTCAGACACTGTCTGAAAGAGTTGTTGAATCGGTGGGACTAGGTAGTTGTCTTTTTCTGAATCTATGTTAAGGTTCCTAAAATCTACGCATAAGAAGATTTCTCCTGATTTTTTCCTCATAGGAACCAGATTTTATACCCACGTGGAATGTCTAACCTGGAAGATAATTTTGGCATTCAAAAGTTTCTTCAACTGCTAACACATGAGGGGTTTTAAAGATGGGTGGTACTTCTGGATCTTCTGTTGGAAGGGTTTCACTTCAGGTTTTAATGGGATAGTGTGTTGAATGATATGGCTATCATAAGTTTTGAGATCCCGGTAGGACCATGCAAAGACATCTTGATATTTTCTAAACAGTTTGAGATAAGATTTCCTTTCCTCTTTAGATATAGTCTTGCCGAGATTTATATTCTTTGGTTTTTCTGGGGTTTCGAGATTTATATTTTCATGCATGGGACAGGAACTACCGGTCTTCGCATTTTGGGGGCCCTTAAATCATTCTTCCAGGTCAAAAAGATTTTCTAAACTAGTTATCCCCTTTGGGATTGTGTGAGACTTCAATTTGTCAATTGGTTGACTTGTCCGAGGATCAGTTTATGTTGATTGTTCTTGGAATACTTCATCGTCAATAGCGAAATCTTTGAAATTGTCTTGGTTAGTCATAATTTTATGATCTATTCATCACCTTCAAAGACCTTCCAATTAGAAATATTGTTGGGCACCAATGGTTTGTAGAGTAGTTCCACAGTGAATCGAGAGGCTTCATAATCCTCTAGAGGTGACAGCCTTGAAGCAGTTGTAGCCAAGGAATCAACAAGGATATTATTTGCTCATGGGATCACTGTAATATTGAAAGATTCAAAATGATCTATTAACCTATGCACTTCTTGTTGATAATTCTTTAGGTGCAGGGAATTACAATGTATAGTATTCCTCACTTGTCTAACGATAATCTTAGAATCCTCGAAAACCTTTAATTATTTGACGTTTAAGTCTATGGATTTCTTTAACCCCTATACTAGAGCTTCATACTCGACGGTGTTGTTTCTACATTCGAACTCAATCCTACAGGATAGGAAATGGTGTTTACCTTTCGGATCAATGAGGATGTACCCTACCCCAGACCCTTCATGTGATTTAGATACATCAAAGTATATGGTCCAAATTTGTGAGCAAAGGTTATATGTTTCTTCTTTCTTGTTTCTTCCCTGCTTTCCTCCCTTTTCTTTGGTGATTTCTAGCACAAGAACTTGACAGAAGAGGGTTTCCTCTATCGGTATCAAGGATTTCTCTTGAAAAAACATTTCAGAGTTTTGAATGAGAGGGACATCAGATGGGAGAGGGGAGAATTTTTTGAAGTAGGAATCACGGGAATAATTGCCTAGTACAGGGAAATCTACTGATGAGGGTTCATTTAGGGTTTCTAGATCAATGACCGTATGTTTCAGATATATTTCCCTATCAATTCTTATCATATTTGTGTGTCCCTTCAAAGGTTACCAAAGGTGTTCCTAGTCCATACTAAAATATCCAATTAAATTCTCGGACCAATATTGACTTAGTAACAATCCATAAGATTTTGGGATATCTACTACGATAATGTCAATTACTTGCACAAACTTAGGGTGTGTCGCTATTCTGATCATCACATCCTTGAGTTCTCCCATGACTTTCACCTGGGTTCTGTCTAGTTGTATTACATGCTTGTCACTTTTGAGAGGGACTGTGTTTAGACAGTGGAATAACATTAGAGGATGCTCCTAAATCGACTAAACAGTTATGGAGGTTTCTGTTGAAGACTTCAAATGTTAAAAGGAAAGGTCAGATGAAAGGTTTTCCCTTCTTATCTTTTGAGCAGGCATTTACAGTTGGTTTGTTTACTAGATCCCTGGGAGTTAGATTTATTTCCTAATCATTGCTTGTCGTAGGGTTTTCTATTGATTTCAAAGCTTGTAGAAGGAAGTCTTTTTGCTGAGGGATCCTACAAATGTCCATAACTGATATATTAGCCTTCAACTTCTTCAAATCTTCAACTATGTTGTAATCCAGCTTGGGCGATTCTCGTGTATGGATATTTATAGGGTTTTTCTGGGGAGAGAAAGGTGCTTTCAAGTGATCGGGAGTTGATCTTCCTCCCGAAGTTTGGCTAGTAGTAGGATCTTTTGAGACAAGTGGGCACTTACTTCGCATTTGCACAACCGAGACCTCTACAGGTGATTCTTGAACCTGAAATAGGTCGTCGGAAGGCATAATTAGGTCAAGATCCCATATTAGCATGGTTGTATCTTCTGGTGGATCAATCTCTTCCGGGTCAGCAACATTCATAAATGAACCGCTTGGTTGTTCGGTTAGGGAAACCTCATTTAGAAACCAGTTGACCATTAAATTCATGGCATGCACCCATTGAGGGAAGTCTCTTTCAAAGTGGTTCTCTTCATGGTAGGTACATAAAGAGTCAGATGCTACATTTTCAAGATTGATGTTTTAGTTGGCTGGGGGAGGTTCAATTGTTTTGAACGACATATTTCTTTTAAAGAAAGGATTATAGGGCCTTTGGCCTTGGTTTCCTTCCCCTGCATTTCTCTTCATGTCTATGATCTCATTTGATAATTTCTTAACCATTTGTTGTAGGTATTCTATGTCTCCATTACCCTTTTCAAGAACTTGTTTTTTTTGTTTCCCTAACGGTCTAGTCAAAAGGAGTCCTCTCCTCGGAGGAGGTTGGACTTATTCTTTAACTAATGAGACCTTATCTTCCTTACATCCCTTCATTTGGAACTCTATCATTTTGGCTTCTTCTAAATTCTTAGCCAGGGTTCGTTTGGAATCCCTCTTCACAAACATGGAAATAGAAGTTGGAAGGGCATTAGCATATACTTTGATTTGCAACTCCTGAGTTGGTTTAGCTTCAGGTTGGAATGTGTTCAATATAGTTGTGAATCTTTGATTGAAATATTTAACCTTCTCCTTTGAACTCATGGTGGCAGCGAACAATTCATTCATCAAATCTCCTGTAGTGGTTTATTCGGCAAATTTATCTAAAAAATCCTTCTGAAACTTTGTCCAACTGGTTATGGATCCTACAGGTAAGTTAAAATACCATGTGGAGGATGAGTTCTCAAAGGTGTAGGGGAAAATCCTGCATACTACGTCTTCATGTTGAACATTCATCAGTCTAATAGCCAATATGAATTTATTTATATGGTCTTCAGGCAATCCTGAGGTGGGTCGAATTTAGGGAGTAGCTTCTTTAGGTGTCAGGGAAGGCTATGTATTCATCCAAGGATGTCCAAAGTGTCTCTGGCCAACCAAGGTTGATTTTTTTGCAGTGGGTTTCCCCTCCCTTTGTCATGTTCGTTATGATCTTCCATGTCTTCAGATCCTGAGACCAAGCGTTCTGAGTTATATCCTTCTTCTTCTGAAAAATCATCCAGCTCAGAGACATTGTCGGCTGGCATTTCATGTATTAGTTTAAGAGGATGTTTGATTTCGGTGAAAGAAAAATCTATCAGGTCTTCTATTTTGTGCACAAAACCCTGGTCAGTGGTATCGACCACTAGTTTGCTTACTTATTTTCTTCGAGAAAGTATCGGAGCTAAGGACAATGCACCGATCTATCGGGCATATGCTCTTATGATTCTTCTGAATTGATTCAATTCCTCATGAGGGAGAGCGTAAGGTATGTCTGGGTATAATAATTCTTCCTCAAGCTTGGGTGAGTTACTCATTTCAGGAGTACTCAGTGTGTGTCGTTTGTCTTGAGAATGACTAGCCATGCATGTTGTTTTGAATCTACAGGATGTTTGAAATATTATGTGCAATGTGTATTCATCCATCCATTCTTAAGGGCCTCCTTCTAGAGCCAATTACATTCATGTGTCCTAAATTTCTTTAGTTAAACAACAGGAACCAAACCCGCCACCGAGGCCCAATTAGACTCTGCAGCGTTTAATAGTTGAATGGTTCTCCAGATCTTGCGATCAGAACAATTAATCGACGAGCTTTACGTTTCCTTATGAAGGCCTCTCCTTTGGTTCAAACATTCTTTTTTTTTGTATTTTCCTTTTGGATTGACTGGTATAAGATGGAAAGCCCCTATAAACCAACTAGACAACAAATGGGAACAAACTTAAACTATTGGAGAAGAGGATGGGTTTGGGATAACCCTTACACCCTAGCATGCCGACAATGATCGTATACCATAGGCCTAGTACTAATACATTAACCATGTGAATATTCCAATTACTGAATGAGATACGAATTATCAGAAGAAAACATGCATGTGATAAACAATGGTAAGAAAAATCATTCACTCAACTATAATCATCAATCACATAATAACACAAAGATTCATTTTCATCATTAAAGAAAGAACTATAAAACATTGCATCACATAACTTATCAATAGATTTAATAGCTATTACTCGTTACTGCATCCATTCATGAGACAGAATAGGAAACATTTCTTCTCCATGTCTAATCATACATGCATTTGATGAAAACATAAAATTATCTGTGGTCCAGAAGGACTTCTCAATTAAATGCAACTCCAAAATAATTCTTAACAAAACCACAAATGAGTGTTTCTTGCAACAACCATTGACCCTTAACTAATCGGTCGATTCTCTTATTTATAACATAAAATTAACTAAAAATAACAACTAACATGCAAATAAAAAAAACAAAATCTGCCACGTGGTGTTCTCTCAAACAGTTTGTTTAAGAGTCATCTCAAGATATCACTTTAAAAGGGTGGCTCTTCTCGTACTCCGGTGACTTGATGAACATCTCCTTGAAGGTGTTGGCATATGGGAATCTATGTTGTTCCATCAGATCCGAGTAAATTTATCTTATCCTATTGCATATGCCCGATACTTGACTATACTGGCACTTAATTATTTCATCACAGCCTAAGATCTAATCAGGTGTTCCATAACTGCCACACCTGACCTGGCATCATATCTGTCACCTTGGCTACTTCTTCAGTCCATGATGAATCTTTCTTGGTGTACGATTTGACCATGTCGTGCAAGTCGATGAAGTCATCGGGCATGCCAAACTCAGGGAGTCCAATATCCTTCATCGAATTGTTGATTTTGACCCAGTTCCTCTTGCTCTCAGCCCATTTTCTTGAATCTCCCGATGAGGTTCCCAGGCCATTTTGCCCAATATCTGGACGATTTCTTTCCTGCAAATATAAAATCCTTTAGAGACTGCATATAGAGAAATACTTGGTAAAATACATGTATGAAGCGTAAGCATGAAAACTCCAAACTCATACATACCTATGAAGCTTGATAAACTTGATTATTTGATACTCACAGGATCTCTGCAACATTCAAATTGCTTCCTTTACTTCTGTTAGCACCATTATTTTCTCCCATTAGCATGGGTCTTAGTCGAGTTACATCCATGTGACACAACATGAAATATCAGGTATGGAATAACATTAGAGTCGAGGTCAAACCAGTGGTCAGTTGGCCCTTGGAGTTGGGAAAGGATGTCAGAGTCAAACATACGTTGAGAGTATGGGTATGTTCCAAAAGAGTCGGGTCCTGTCATAAGGGAATTCATTAAACACCTCAGGTCGAGGCAAGTTGTTTAACTAGAAGTCGCTTCGGCAAGTGCATCCACCATCAACAGATCATCATGAAGGCTGGAAGAACAAAAAATTATGACGCTTGTATTACACACACCCTGCAACTCCTATAGGCTACACCTCACATGCCCTAGAACGTACTCATCATGTGGATGTGCTATAGAAAATCTTCAATTTGATTCCAAACATCCAATCGCCATGAATTCAATGTTCCCTAGCATGTTTCCACTTTTCCATTCTGTTATAAATTCTAGGTGTTCTGCATGCATTCTACTTCACCAATCGTGCTTATGCATTGCCGATAGTTTGTCTCACAAGCCCATATTGATTAAGTTTTCTGCCTTGGGCTCTCTCCTAATACATATGCGTTTTGCATCATGGGAACCCCTAAAAACATAATACGGGGCACGCAAAGCAGTAGGAGTTTTAGGCCTAAGCCCTAAAGAGACTAGGATTCGTTTTCACTCGCATCGGGCATGTCCGAGGTTTCAAAGGGATATTCTCACCTGCGTGTGGAAACGATGATATCACATCATTCAAAGGCTGAAGTGGAAGAATTTTTTTCGAAAGGAAGGATGTTGAAAGGCATACTTCCCCAACAACAGATACCCCAGACAAGGGGCAGGCCGAGGAAGAATAGGGAAGTTGGGGAAACCCAATTTCCAGTCAAGCCACGTGCAAGATCGGCCCCCAAGGAATTTCTTATGTGTTCCATTTGGTTAGAGCCTATCAAAGTCACGGGTCGATATAGTGGGAGTAGAACGAGGAGGATAGATGTCGCGGGTGCTAATGTTTGAGAGCCGACTTAGTAGCTGAAACAGGCACAACTCGCCCTCGCTGAACTCTACCAAGAAAACAAAGAATTAGGAAGATAGTTGGAGGAAAATACCCTTGAGGTGTCAGCATCACAAGGCTGCGAAGGGAACGTGACATGGCTTAAGATATAGCTCTGAGAAGCACAAGATACCATCGTGTGTAGAATTCCTACAGAAACCCCGATAGATCTAGAATTCTAGTTAAACTAAACACATACAATTTGTTGATATTCAAGAGATGAAAGAAAGTTTTTTCTCCATAAATCAGAGAATTGTATTAATCAAAAATGAATATACATGAGAAACCAACCTCAAAAAGAAGAGAGGAGGTGAATATATAGAATTTCCAACATAGAAATTCTAGTCAAGAAAAGCTAGAAAAAGCTAAAATAGGTGTCATTGGCTAAGGGAGACCACATAGTTCGACCTAGACCACTAAATAAACATGTCACACACTCATTAATTCCCACAAGATTCAAGTGGTGTGCATTAGCTCACTTAATCTTACTTAACTGACAAGAGAAGTAGTTCCAACTCACTTAACTGACCTGAAATAACAGTTACTAGTAATAGTAAAGGAAAAAATCATTAATTAAGGAATAAATCTCTCACTCAAATAGGAGGTGTGCATTCCCCAATAATGGATGAGTTTTTTCATGGGGGAGTTGGAATAAATCAAGAAAATCAAGAACCGAGAGTTGAGTCTTGATCTAAAAATTGCAGTTTTCCCTAAAATCTAGGGATGAGGCGCCCTTCTTCTCTATGTGGCCAAATTAGGTGAAATAAAGTGTGATGGAAAGTATTAACCAAGATCTAGGAGTCTAAGATAGGTATA
>JZKD02S0272643.1:158030-210708 GCA_000966675.3 Picea glauca
CCCCCCCGAAAAAAAAGAGGAAAAAAATGTTGAGTGGCCAAAAGTGACCTACTCAGTTGTCTCCACCACTCCAAGCATAGCTCTCATTTCTGAAAATTTGTTTTCAGTGAAGGACTTGGTGAAGATGTCTACAAGTTGTTGCTCTGTGGGGCAGTACTGTAGTGAAATGAATCTGTCACGAATCAGATCGTGGATGTAATGCATGTGAATATCGATGTTCTTGGTCCTGTGCCTCTGAACTGGATCAATTGATATCTGAATGGACCCCTGATTGTCACAAAATATGACAGTCATAAGTGGATACTGAATACCAAACTCAGAGAGAAGCCCCTACAACCAAACAACCTGTGTAGTTGCATCCACTGCACCTCTATAGTCTTCCTCTGTTGTAGATAAAGAAATTGTGGATTGCTTCTTTCTAGAACAACATAACGGCCCTAAAAAAAAGCTGAAAACATAACCATAGGTGGAGTTGTGGTCTGTACCATCGCCAGCCCAATCAGAATCTGTGTACCCAATCAGTGAAAGTGGGCAATCTGCAGCATAAAAGATACCAAAACTGGGAGTACCTTTCACATATCTAAGGATTCTCTTTGCTTCTTTCCAATTAAGCTCATGAGGCTCTTGCATATATTTGGAACAAACTCCTACTGAAAAAGACATATCAAGTCGGGTGTGAGTAAGATACAAAAAACTCCCAACCAACTGCCAATACAGTGTACTGTCCACCAAAGGTGTAGTACCCACATCCTCAAATCTGACCCTTGAAATAAAGGGATATGTTGCTGGCTTTCATTCTGTCATATGAAAGAAGAAAAGTAGATCTGATGCATACTTAGACTGTTCCATATTGATCCCTGAAGTAGACTGAGAAACTTCAAGACCAAGAAAATAGTGCAACAGTCCCAAATCTGTCATGGAAAATCAATTGTGCAATGTTGATTTTTCCGAATCAATAGCTGAAGTAAGGTTCCCTATCATCAGTAAGTCATCTACATAAAGTACTATCAGTAAAGGGAATCATCATGTTACAGAAAATAAACATTCAGATCATATTTGCATCGAATGAATCCAATGGAAAGTAGGAAATAATCCATCTTTGCATACCAGGCTCTGGGAGCCTGTTTTAGGCCATACAAAGATTTCTTTAATTTGTAAATGAGGGAAGAATTTTGAATGTATCCCTATGGATGCTCCATATATATATCCTCCTTGATATCTCCACGAATAAATGCACTCTTCACATCCATGTGATGAACTTCCCATCTGCGAGAAGAGGCAATGGCCAAAACTAGTCGAATGGAGTCCATTTTTGCAACAGGTGCAAATGTCTCTGTGTAGTCTATTCCATGTACTTATGAGTATCCTTTTGTGACAAGTTGAGATTTGTACTTTCTGATCTTACCATATGTAGAAATCTTTGTTCGATATATCCATCGACATCGAACAAGCTTTCTTCCTTTCGAAAGTGGAACCAAGTCCCATGTATTATTGTCCATAAGGGCAGAGTACTCTTCATCCATGGAAGCCTCCCAAAGTGGGTTTCCATCAGCCTCATAGTGTGAATGTGGATATGAACCAAGTTTCATATATAAATGTATGGGAAGAAAGGGTTTCGTGGCAGCCAGGGCTTGAGGATCCCCAAAAAACTTTGATCTAGTCCTTCTTGTATCCGCAGGATCATCGACTAGTTCACCCGCATCTTGCAGGGTTTTCTCTGCCCAAGTTGGCAATTGAGTTGGAGAATCCATGACCTGCTCCTAATCCTCTATATCAGACCCAAAATTATTCTCTTATGGCTTATTTTAAGTGCTCTAAGAAGTTTCTGACTCCTCCTCATCAGTGACAACAAGTGGTTCCTCAGCAGGGTCTTCTGAAAAATCATGCAGGGATTCTTCTTAAAACTTCACACTTCGAGCTAGAATGAACTTTTCAGTGTGAGAATACAGAAATATATATCCTTTGACACCTTCAAGATATCTAAAAAATATTCATTCAACACTTTGAGGCTCCAAAGCCTTCCTCTTATCTGTCAGAATGTGAGCCCATGGTCGTGAACCAAAAATGTGAAAGTGCAACATTTTCTGTTTCTTACCGGTCCAACATTCAAAAGGAGTAGTGCCTTTGAGTGATTTGTGAGGAAATCAGTTCTGAATGTATGCTGCAAAATTAATAGCTTCATCCCATAGCTTGGGATCTAATGATTTCGATTGTAGCATACAGTTTCCCATCTCTTTTAAGGACTGGTTTTTCCTCTCCGCAACACTGTTCTGTTGTGGTGTATATGGCACTGTGTGTTGTAGTTGTATACCTGCATCAATACAAAGTTGTTGCACATTTTTGTTGAAATACTCCCCCCCATTATCATTATGGAATATCTTAATATTACATCCAGACTCATTTTTAGCAAGTGCTTTAAATTCTATAAGGAATTCAAATACTTCCGATTTTAATTTCAGAAAAAATACCCATGTAAAGCAAGAGAAATCATGTATGAAGGTGAGTACATATCGAGCCTTACTGATTGAATTCTATGGGAATGGGCCCGTGATGTCACTATGAATCATCCCAAGAGGTGAATAATCTCTCTATGCCTTCCCTTTGTCAAACTTTTTCTCTGGATGCTTGCCAAGAATGCATCCTTGACATACACCGCTTGTGAATTTAACAGTTGGCAATCCTTCTACCATGTTTTCCTTGCTGAGTTGATGGAAGTACTTATAGTTAATATGGCCAAATATTTCATTCCATAACCTACTGATATCATTATATTGTGACATAAATATACTGATAATATATTTAGGAACAAAGTGGGAGAATAAATACAAACAAGAACCATGATCTGCAATTCCATGTGCAAGTTGTGAGCCTGTGGAAATGTCGATAATCACCGCGGAGTCCGGAGTGAACTTCACCTTCCTTACAGAGATGGAATGAGTGATCTGATATATTGAGAGAATATTTGCGGACAATGAGGGAACATGAATCACATTTGTGAAGAAGCCCCCTTCAAGATCAACAATTCCTTCTCCGCACACCTTTGCGGGTGTGGCATCTCCCAAGTAAATTGGGGATCTGGTGCTTTCTTCGATGGAGAAAAATTCATATTTTGATGCAGCCATATGGTTCAATTCACCTAAATCAAGGATCCAAGCTGATGGAGTGGATGTGACATCCATTAAATCATGACCATCTCGTAATCTCCCTCCCGTTCTGTTATCATCTTTCTTCTTTGCATTTTCGGGCACCGTGAGATTGTATTACTGCAATTGCTTAGCCATCTCATCGATAGTCTTCCTCATGCAATTTTCTCTAGGATGAAAACATTTGGAACAGTAGTTGCAAAGTGTTGTTTCCTTCTTCTTCTTCTTACCCTTAGGCTCATAAGAGTTCTCTGAAGATTCTGTGGATCTCTCCTTCGATTAAGGAAATTTACCCTTTCCGTTTTGCTTTTCTTTTCCACTGCTCTTTGGAGCATCAGTAGCCACAAGTGCTTGGTTCTTGGAATGATTTATGGAACCCATTTGGACTAAATTATCTTTATTTTGAGCCAATGCTACAATGAAATCATTCAATGGAGGCATTTTCCATGTTTCCCGAGTCAATTTAGATGCTTGAAAAGATGATACAAATACATAATATTCAAGGCCTAATTTTGAGAGAATTGAAAGGATGAGCTAATCTTCCTCTTTCTTGACTCCACATGCATTAAGTTAAATGAGGAGGGATTTTAACTTGGTGAAGAATTCTTGCAGGTTCCTAAAATGAATTTGACTTAAGGATATGAGTTCATTCTCCAGTTGATGCACTCTCATTGCATCCTACTTGCCAAATAGTCCTTCCAATGTGGTCCAGACCACATTAGGAGTAGTGGCTCCACTGACATGAAAGAGGAGATATCTGGAAATTGATAGGCACATAAGACCAATTTCTTCATATAATTTATTGAAATACTTGATATTCTTCGCTGCAGCAAGTCTGTTCTGTCTCCGTTCCCATTGTTACCCTGTAAAGCACTTTGCTTCGGAGGAGCAGAGAGATCTCTGTCTTCCATTCAAAGTAATTGAAAGGATTTAGAACGCATTTTGTGGGTTGAGAGAGATGATCCATTGCTTCTTTCTGCACCTCCTGATGATCTATACCTGCAAATAAAACCATGTACAATCCACTAGATTCAATCTAGCTCTGATACCATGTAGAATTCCTGCAGAAACCCCGATAGATCTAGAATTCTAGTTAAATTGAACACATACAATTTGTTGATATTCAAGAGATGAGAGAAAGTTTTTTCTCCATAAATCAGAGAATTATATTAATAAAAAATTAATATACATGAGAAACCAACCTCAAAAAGAAGAGAGGAGGTGAATATATAGAATTTCCAACATAGAAACTCTAGTCAAAAAAAGCTAGAAAAAGATAAAATAGGTGTCATAGGCTAAGGGAGACCACATAGTTCGACCTAGACCACTAAAGACACATGTCACACACTCATTCATTCCCACAAGACTCAAGTGGTGAGCATTAGCTCACTTAAGATCACTTAAATGACAAGAGAAGCAGTTCCAACTCACTTAACTAACCCGAAATAGCAGTTACTAATAATAGTAAAGGAAAAATTCATTAATTAAGGAATAAATCTCTCACTCAAAGAGGAGGTGTGAATTCCCCAATAATGGATGAGTTTTTGCATGGGTGAGTTGGAATAAATCAAGAATAAATCAAGAAAATTAAGAAAATCAAGAACCAAGAGTTGAGTCTTGATCTAAAAATAATAGTTTTCCCTAAAATATAGGGATGAGGCACCCTTCTTCTCTATGTGGCCAAATTAGGTGAAATAAAGTGTGATGGAAAGTATTAACCAAGATATAGGAGTCTAATCTAGGTATAAACTAATGTAAGTAAGGGTTATGCTCCAACATCGTGTAGCTGCGTGAAGCACATAGAATGTTGGAAGAATAGAATGTGAAACATCTCAGAGAACGTGAAGGAGTCGGGGAGAAAGTCCACGTGAACCTTTCCAACGTGCAAAAGAGAGATGATTAACTAACTCTATTTTGTATTCTAGACGTGGCGTCGATCTTGACAATTTTGAAGAAAGCCTCACCCTACCAAATAGTGTAGACAGTGTCTATTGTATGTAATTTAAGGTCAATCTAATGCAAAAGTCCTAAAACTTATGATGAAAGGATTCTAGCTGTAGCAGTTGGATGTATTTTTTCCTTTCTTTTTGTATGTATTTCATGTGTTCTTTTTCCATATCTTTTCTTATTTGATGTCGTCTTGACGAAACTGACCCCAGGTGTGACGTGGACCTTGAGAAACAAAAATGACTCGGGGTAAAACTAGATCATAATGTTATCCGATCTGGGAAAGACACATCGCAGATGAGGAGAGGGGGTATGATCGTGTATATCAAACGGAGTCGGGGTTTTCAACAAGCTGTGCATTTTTTAAAATAATCCTGGGATCATCGATGCCGAAAAGTATCAGGGTTCGGTGACTGGGGAGAAACCTATCATGTGCCTTCTTTGACATAGCTTACGAGAACTCTAGATGCCGAAATTCTTCGAGAATCGATGATCGGGGGAAAATCCTTAGCATGGTCAAAATATTCATCGTGATTCAGTTTCTCTGATTCTGATAAGCGCATCGGGTGTCCTTTATCGACTTTATTGTCTCTATCCTTTTAAACTTATTCTCCCTTCACCTTTTACCGATGTTGAAAGGGATCAGCCATCGGCGATATCCTTGTGTAATGCTTGTCGTGAAAGAAAACTTCATTTTTTCGATGCTGATTAAGATCGACGACTACATTTTTTCAGACTAATTTTCCTTCATTCTTTAATTCCTCCTGATGCCAAACTTTGGTCACATTGGGTGAAAGGTTTTGGTTGTTGATTCTTTATTTAAAAGTTAAGCCTTTTAAGTCATGAGTTTCATATATTCAAGAAAACTTTGAAAGACTTAATGAGAGTCAAGATGACAAGAAAAGGAAATATTTTCATAATGAAGTCGAATTAGGTAGTGTAAAAAGATCAAGTGGTACCCAAAAGTAAAATTTGACATAGAAATTTTAGGGTGTGTTGAGTGCTCAACAGGTGGGACTTAAGTCTTCGGGAATATTTTATTAATATTTCTAGGAAAGCGTATGCTATGGATAATTATTTATCCTAAGTTCTTGAGGAAAGGGAATGAGTCACCAAGTGGCTAAAGCTACTTCTAAAGGTGACAAGTGTCGAGTTTAAGGCATGCAATATATTTTGTTGGACTTAGTGTATTTTGGTGGATGGTTATTCATTTTTTCATAGGAAGAAGGGATCGGGGGTATGGAAAATCCAACTATTACCTTATATACAGAGAAGAGATTGTAAGGGGTTTTATGTTCTATAACCAGAGTGAAGCTGTTGAAGAGACAAGTTGTTACGCTTGTGAGAATTCTCTCTGGGTCAGAGAATTGTTGTTGAAGAGGCAGGTTTTCAGGCCAGTGAGAATACTCTCTAGGTGAGAGTTGGTAATCATTCCCTGGTGCGTTGGGAATTAGATGCAGGGTTCAGAGACTTCCTGTTAGGCCTATGGTTGGAACCCTGGAAGGGAAGTGAGGGAGTCGAGGGACTGTTGAGAAGAGAAGGGGCACACTTCCGGGTGTGACAGGTGTGTGGGGAATGAGAGACTGTAGGCTAGTTGCAACAATGGTACCTTGGATTAAGAAATTATGTTGAGTATCACACCTTATTCTGTCATTAGGAAGCCCTTTTCCCTGGTGGAGTTAAGCCCCAACTCAGGGGTGACATGTTGCTGAAATATTATGAGCAAGAGAGTCTATGGTTGGGAGGAACATCTGCATTTTTCACACATTTTGTGACTTTTCATAAAAGATAAGTGTCTGATGTGCTTGTCTCATTTACTGTGTGCTTAATTATTTGTTTTTAACATGGGTTTGATTCTTATATGTTGTTACATATAAGTAATTGTTTTTATTTTGTAATATGATGCTTGCACATGTAAGGTGGTGTTGATAGATAGTAATTGTAGTTGTGCATGGGTATAATAGTTATTGTTAGATTTAATGTTAAGTTAAACTTATGAATTTGGTTATGAGTCTTCAAGACGAGTTTGAATGGTCATGTGCATAGAGAATACTCTGTGTGCATGTTGGGCGCAGGCCCATTTTGGAATAAATATTAATTTTGGAGAATAAAGCAGAAGGAAAAGACGACTGGCAGGAAAAGTAGCACGTGCATGGTAAAGACGCATACAGAGGAGGAAAGCATGTGAGGCACGCATGAAGTAATACCTAACCATGATAGGGTTAGGGTTTTGGTAAGAATATGTAATGGTTGATAAGACCAAAACATGTATAAATAGTTACCTAGGAGGTCTAGGTCGGGGTTCTCAGTTGGTTATTGTGTTGTTGATCATTGCTACTATGTTGTTCAAAGATTGGATGTCTGTAAAATTTGATCCCATTTTGTAAGTTGTTGAGTTGAGAGAAAATAAGGTATATCTTGAGGGTTAGATCACAGGCTGAGGCTCCTAGTGTGATCTAGTCTGCCTCATTATGGATCTTGACCTCTTTTAATGGAGAGTTGTAATGCGCGAGGTGCTGTAGTTTTGGAAACATAATAATAAAATAGCATAGAAGCCAAATCTTTGTGAACGTAGCCCAGGAGGGGTGAACCATGGTAGATCATGTGTTGTGTGATTGAGTATTGAGTATTTCCTTTACGGTTAATGATTATATGTTAAGAAAATGTATGAATCATTTAGTTAGATCTGTTACTTTACATGTATGAATAATAATGACAGATTAATCAAGATGAGTTGAATGTTAGATTAAAAAAATAAAGATAACAAAGTTTAATCCTAGATCCCCACTCATTCCCAGGCTGCAAGCACCTAAGCGTTGCAGCAACCCATAAGAACTATCTCGGGTGAGACTACACAGTGCATTCTATGTGTTGTGTTGCCTCTTGATTTACCAGGAGGGTTGATAGTTTTAGGGGGTTTTGTTGGAAACCATAGTAGATATGAACCTGGGTCAGTCCAAGAATGGTAGCAAGAGTGATGTCAAACCAACAAATGGTTTTGTTACCGATTGGAACAGAATGGGATTGAGTGAATGCGATCTGCTGAAGAATCATGAAAAGAATGTCATATTTGGTGAGGAAATGTTAAAATAATGAGAATATAAAAGAGGATGTTTAGACCATAGAACCCAATGAAGGTGGAGATAGAGAGCTAGTTGAAAACAAAGGAGTTGTAATTTGCGCAGAAAGATAACAGAAACCTGGATTTAACACTGCACAAATATTTGGACAAGTACGTATTTAGCGGCTTGCATGAAGATTTTTATGTGATTACCCACATTTGTTGCAGGAGTGGATATTGAGGTTGAAATAAAACCACCCTACAAATAGGATCAGATAGCTAGAGTGGAATTATGTGGAGATTGTGTAGTTACAACAAGTTGACAATAAATTTACGTGTGTAGTAGATTTTTGGTTAGACAACATTGTTACAAGATTTATCATAGAATTTGCAGTAGATACTGTAAAGTCTTACTGCGCAGTAGAGCAAGAGTTCCTAAAGGGACCTAGAGGTAGGTATATCAGATTGTTGTATACTTCCATTAAGATTTTACTTTATAAAAAAGATGTAATAACAATGGAATCAGAGAACTAAACATCCCTACGTGCATGGGGGAAGGGGGGAAGCACTTACAGGAGATAGAGAAATGATGGAAGAGATGGATAAAGGAAAGGAGGAGGCCTTGGATCCAATCATGATGGAGGAAGACCAGATAAAGAAGATCATGGAAACAGCTGGAAGAACATGCAGTGGAGCACCCTACCAATATAAGATGAACAATAAAAATAAAGCCATAGTTGTGAGGGAAGCCTTGGTAAGTGATGAAGAAGAGGTAGAGGATCTTTGGGATGTGGAGAAGATTGAGAAAATATTGGGTAAAAAATATGAAAGGAAGACAAGAGGTCCAATAGCAGAAACCGGAGGTAGAACTCCTATCCATATCAATGTCAGTGTGAAACCCATAAACCCATGTGCAACTAATACACCAAAGAGAACACCACCATTTAGACAATTGAATTTCAGTGGAAGAAACACAGAAGGAAGTACATCTACATAGGGAGAAACAATTGGGGGAGCCAGTTTGGGAAGCATTAGTCAAGGATCTACACCGTGCGGAGGTAGTAGTTAAGCATTCAGGATGGAAAGACATGATCCCACCATCATGTTACCAGAATTAAAGGGAGAGGCATCATAGGACTCTGGGAAGCACTTTTTCTTATGTGAGAAGATATGGGAAGCAAAGCAGATCACAGATGAGGATACAAAAATTGCGTAGTTAGCTATCACACTAAAAGACCATGCACTGGATTGGTACATGAGTTTAGTTGCAAATAGTCCACCAGGAACAACTAGAACAGTTGTGGATATCAAAAAGTTGTTGATAAATGAATTCCAGAAGCCTAGCTTAGAGGATCAGTACATGATTGGGATGATAGAGATCAGACAGAAACCAATGGAATTTGTCTCAGAGATTGACCAGAGATTCAAATGATTGAAGGGAAAGATGAAGTATGTCATAACATATATGAAACATAGGCATCTATTTGTGAATTCACTAATACCACACTTGAAATACCCTTTCAGACAACAGAAGTTTCAGACCCAAGAAGAGGCTTTGCAGGAGGCCTTGCAACCATAAGAGAACCAATATCAGAATATAGATCCAGCAATAGAGGAGTTGAAAGAGGACCTAAAGAATATAACATTTCAATTAAACCAGAACATCGGTAAGAACAAAAGAGAAGTTGTTTGGTGTACGACATGTAGGACAGAAGGAGATCAAAAGAACGAATGCCTAGCATTCGCACAGTACATGGAAACAGGACTACCAAACCCTTTTCCATCAGGAGGACTATGGTGAGAGATCTGTAAGACATGGTGGCATGATCCATATCATTTTCCAATGATGCATAAATACCAGACAATAATTAAGAGCTCATATTAAAAAATTTGTAAGTCAGTAGGCCATGATGACAAATATTGTACGAAAATGGAGTTGATGAGGCAAAGAACATCAAATACCTATAGAGTGCAGACATAAATGATGATAGGGTAATCTGAACCACAGTTTAACCAAGTACCAGCCCCATATAACACTGTGCCACAACAATATAACACTTTGAAGCTGCAATGCAATACCACACAGCCACAGTATAATCCTACGTAGTACAATCAAGTGCTTTAGTACAACGCATCGTGAGGAGATTGAGTTGGATACAGAGGTGGAGGAAAAGGTAGAGGAGGCTTTGGAAGAGGCAGAGGACCAGTGGCAGTCCATAACTTTCAACAACTAGGACACTGTGCAAGAGAATTTCCACTTCCACCTATGACATGTATCTCTTTTCCTAGATCTTCCCCAATAGTGTCAAATAGTCTTCTGTGTCATTATCGGATGTGCGACAATCATAACAATCAGAATGTTCAATGGATTTCTGCAAAAGCAAGGGATGATGGAAGAAATATCAACATTGTTACGTGAGGAGGAGATAAGACAGGAGATGACGCAGTAAGACAAGATACAAAAAAACACCAATGGGTGAAGAAGAATTTCAAACCATAGAAGCAGTTTGATGTGCAGAATGAGAAGGATCTATTCAAGAAAGCCAGGAAATAATTCTTGAAGCCATACATTCTATCTACATCAACTGCACAACATATTCAGGACGTACCAACATACAAAATTCCTTCATCGTTGGATCACAATAATGAAGCACAACCCCTAAGACAAGTAATTACCATAAAGGTTTTTTTTCAATCCTGTGTTAAACTACTAAATGATTCATCATATGTTAAAATGTTACAAAATATGTTAAAAATATGTAACACAGATGTAGAGGGAAAGCTAGAATAGAAAACAGTTAATCATCTACATACAAGGAGGAGAACAATCAGATAATTCAGACTGAATGCCAACATTGGAGATTTCAACATGGGGGATATTATACTGGATTTAGGATCCGAAGTAAATGTGTTACCCAAGAAGACATGGAAATGTATGGGAGAGCCCACATTAGGATATTCACCTGTTCAACTGAAACTAGAAAATCAACACAAAGTTTTTCTAATTGGAAGGCTAAAGGGTGTGATAGTAGATCTAGATGGAGTGCACACTAAAGTTGATTTCGAAGTGATAGAAATAGTGGATGGCACAACACCTTATCCAACATTGCTTGGATTGGATTGGGTGTTTCACAACCAGACCATAATCAACTTAAATAAAAGGAAGATTTCATTCGAGTCAGGAGAGTACAGATTCATTGCGCCACTAGACCCATCATAAGGGGAAAGGTTTGTAGAACCCACTTGCTTAGATCTCGAGGAAATCAACCATTGATACAGAACCACCGCGCGAGAAGAAGATTATGTAAATCCAACTATAGATGGAGTACTCAGTTGGAGAATTATCACATCATGCACGTCAGACTCAGATGTATGGTTGGAGAATTGGCAATAGAGACTACATGAAGTATCCACAAGAAGGTGAGAAACAATAGACCGCGCAGTAAGATGGGTAGGTACAGAGATAAGAGAACCTCCCAATTTTCATGGGTTGAATGACTTAGAAGAATTTCTACCAAGATACGAAGATGAAGTGTTAGAAAATCAGAGGCTCTTAACTCTGGACATAGCACTCAAGGAAACACCTGCAAGATGGTGGGGTGTGCACAAAGAGACATTCAAGGATTGGTCCCAATGTAAGCAATTACTGCGAATTATATTTGTCACAAAATAGGGAAGTAATCAACTACAGGGATATGATGGACAAGGGACACCAGCAGAACACTTGGAAAAGTACAGAACACTATGGAAAATGACACCACCAAAAGAATGGCCTCATCATTTCATTCACACATTGGAAGGAATTCCAACAAACTGGTATGTAGACCAGGAACTGTGCAGAGCCACTGCAGAATGGACAACATTACAACATAATTTTATAGTCACTTTCTCATTTGAACATGAGAACCCCAACATGGATTCAACACTCAAACAAATTAGAGGGGTGATATTTATTAAGTAACTAGAGGTTGAACTTATAAAAGAGTACCAACAATAGAATAGACAAACAGTGAAAGAAATATTGTCATGCTATCATGTACAGGAAGAAGCACCAGATGAAGATGACCCATGCAACATTCAAATTACAGAAATTGAAGAGGAAAGAGAGGTGGTTGCATAGTTTAAGGACATCCCCAAGTTCTAGGTATGTAGGCACAATATCTGGATTCAAGAGTGTAGGGATTCAGGAAATGAGTGGATCCAATTGAGATACTACGTCATAGAGGAAGATGTAGAGATGGCTATAAGATATTGGCCCCACGACTGGAAGATCCTAGTCTTAAATCAGGAAGTACTTAAGGGCATGAAGGTGGAGGTAGGACAAACCAGGACACCTGTCGGAGACAAATTTGCACCCAAAAGGCTAAAACCAATGCAGAAGCCAGCACAACAAAAGAATGGGGGAACATCAAATAAGGATGCACAGGAAGGGAAGAAGGACACTACCTCGCAACAAAAAGAACAAGGAGCAAGGACTACGGGAACACAGGGAACCCCCTCAACATCTACTCCACAAGAACCAGGGCCACCTAAGCGACCAATTTCACAGTCAGGAGGAATGCGCAAGAAAGGAAAGGTGCATAAAGAACCACTCAAGTACACGATCACAGAGGATGACATTGACCTCGTGGCTCTGAAGGTGCCAAACCGCATTACAAAATATTTTGAAGAAGCCAAGCACCAAAGGGGCCAATACAAGACAACCTGGCTGGCATAAAGTAGGTCCTTGAGCAAATAAGAACCACACAGAGGTCTGAAAGGGGAACAAAATCCTTCCCCAAGGGAGAAACAACAACAACGACAAGGATTATGCCACAAACAGAACACACTATTTACACAACTGTGTAGGCGAGTTCAAGATTCAGAGTAACTAATGACATGTTGTAGATGGATGAAACCCCAACATAGACGCCACTGAAATATTTGGCGCAAGACGACATGGTATTAGCTAAGATACCAACAAAGGCATTGTATAGACTCCAAGTCAACGTCGTGTAGGAGATGCAGTCACGCGTGAGGACAGATGCAGTAGAATTGTAGGAAACTAAAAGTGACAAGGAAGAATTGGAGCTTGTGGTCGAACAAGTAAAGTTCGAGACCAGAGAAGAGAAAGAGTACACAAATAAAATTGAACAAGGGATGAAAACAATCTACAACCACCTTCTAGACACTGCGTGGGTCAAGAGTCCAAGTATAGAGGAGAAACTTAATAAGATTATCCAAACAATCGACCAATATAGTCAACATATTGAGGAACTGAAGGAAAAATTGACTCTGACGACTCCACCTAAGGTTAGGGATTATAGGAAAGTAGATGTTGCACTCCAACTAGTAGAGTTGGAGAAACAAGATAACACAATAACAAAAATGTTTGACAAAACAACGCATCTTTGGACAGCGCTGAAGGAAGATGAGTAGGTGCAGGGGTGGGACCAGGAGGAAGAGAGGGTAAATTCATAAATCTAGGACCTCAAGTAGAGGAAGAAGACAATGGGCATCACTGAGTGTTTAAAAGGAACGCTAGAGATGAAGTGATTGCAGGCTGAACTAAAGACGGTGCAGGCGCACAAACAAGAGATATAGGAATAGATGGAATCCCTCCAAGAGAAAGCAATAGAAATGATCACGCAGTTGGAGGAAGAGAACAATAATATGGCGCACACTCAGGAAGAATGCACAACCATAGTTCAAAAGGAAGTCACAACACAGAACTTAGAATCTCTTATAGAAAAGGTCATGCAGGTCCAAACATGAGGAAGGGGACTTGCAAACAAGTTCCACAGTCAGGCAGAGACTATCAAGGGAGTGCGTAGTGCCTAGTTGGCTTGGGACGAGCCACATGTTAGTGTTGGGGGCATGTTGGGTAGATGCCCATTTTGGAATAAATATTAATTTGTGAGAATAAAGCACAAGGAAGGAAAATAAAACTGGCAAGAAAAGAAGCGCGTGCAAGGTAAATGCACATGTAGAGGAGGAAATCATGTGAGGCACACATGCAAGAAGACCTAACCATTCTAGGGTTAGGTTTTTAGTAAGAATATAAAATGGTTGGTCAGCCAAAAATGGGTATAAATAAGTACCTAGGAGGTCTAGGTCAGGGTTCTCAGTTGGTTATTGTGTTCTTGGTCATTGTTACTATGTTGTTCGAAGGCTGGATGTCTATAAAATCAGATCCCATTTTGTAAGTTGTTGCGCTGAGGAGAGAAATAAGGTAGATCTTGAGGGTTAGATCATAGGCTAAGGATCCTGGTGTGATCTATTCCGCCTCATTATAGATATTGACATGTTTTGATGGAGAGTTGTAGTGTGTGAGGCACTGTAGTTTTGGAAACATAATAATAAAATAACAGAGCAACCAAATCTTTGTTGACATAGCCCAGGAGGGGTGAACCATAGTAGATCATGTGTTGTGTTATTGAGTATTGAGTATTTCCTTTACTGTTAATGATTAGATGTTAAACAAATGCATGAATGATTTAGTTAGATTTGTTACTTTACATGCATGAATCAAAATGAAAAATTAATCAAGATGAGTTGAATGTTATATTAAAAAAAAAGATAACATAGTTTAATCCCATATCCCCACTCAGTCCCAGGCTGCAAGCACCTAAGCGTTGCAGCCACCCATAAGAACTATCTCGGGTGAGAATGCACAGTGCATTTTGTGTGTTGTGTTTCCTCTTATAGCACAATTTGTACTTGTCCAAAACGAAAAGGATAAAGGAGGGAAAATTGGCATAACAAGAGGTTGTCCTATCACCGTCACCTTAATAAGACACCTCTTTCTATTTAGGGATGATATCCCAGGGGAGACGTCCTTGATGAACTGGGGATTTGAGAAGGAAAAGGTTTAGATATCAAGAAATTTATCCCCTCTCACAAGTCACACTGATCAGAAAGTCCCAAAGATTTAGTAAATGAAGCAATGATATGCTTAAGTGTACCTGCCCATAACAAAGCAACAAGAAAAAAACTATCTTTTGCAAGTACAATTTGATGTTAGTGCTTCATAAAACCTTGGACTTGTCAATGAAAGCAACCAGTTGATAAAAGATGAAGAAAATAAAAATCTATAGAAGCAATGTATATATATAAATGGCTTCAAAATCAATTCCTTGAATTAGCTTCAAAATGACAAAAAATTATAATCTAATAATACCACTATGCTAGCATTTGTCGGGAGGTAAAGAGGCAATGTAAAAAACAACTTTTGCAATTGCTTTTAAGAGATTTTACTGTTGTAATAATTGGTTGTATCTTACTTTTGTAACAACAAGAAGAAGGTTAGTGAATTAGTCTAATCTAGGGTTAGGAAATGTTAGCAAATAGCTTGAGGTATAAGATTTGAAGGTTGTTCTCATCAATCAATCAAACATAAGGTCTAGATCAGTGTCTTTAGGGATAATGGAGTCACTTTTAGTAGAAGCAATATTGAAGGAATCAAATGATAATGTGTGGGATAAGAACAAGAGGGATGATGGTTGAGGTGTTGGTAACCCAAGGCCTCAATAAAGAAACCCTAGAAGGAAAACATCTACTAGGAAATAGGTAACTCTAGGCCCTAGTGGTTTTCCTTCTTCTTTATCTCAAGCTTGAAGTAAATAATGGCTTGATGAAGCAAATTATGATAGAGTGATACAATGGTAGGTCTCTAGCACAATGCTTCAAAAGGTAGGCTTTCTAGCACAATGCTTCAAAAGGTAGGCTTTCTAGCACAATCTAGTAGGTGAAAAAGATATTAAGACCAGGACAAAAACATGTGCTTGATCTCCTAGGGTTTTAAGCTAGCAGTTTCATAATCTTGGAAAAATTCAAAGTACATGTACTATAACCATTCAAAGTAAAGAAGAATTTCAGAAATTCACTTACATTCACCAAGAATAATCTAGCAATTAGCCTAGTTGAAGACTTTCCACCAAGAAAAATGCCAAAAACACCAATATAAGCCTCCTCCAAGAGTTGTGCAGCACTTAATTTCAGCCAAAGAACCTTAAAGGAGCCGAATTTCAGAAATCACTTAGTGAGTGAAAGAATGATGAAAAAACACAAGGGACAAATCCCTTATTTATACAATCAAAATGACCTTTAATTACAAAATTAGGTCAAAAAGGATGACATGGCCAGTTTACATGAGAAAATGAAAATTTACACAAAATTGTCAAATAAAACCCTAATTTTATCCTTTTAGGGTAATGTCATGCCCCTCCTAGGGTGACATTAGACTTCTTGCTGGAACATTAGCCCTCCAAGTGAAACGTTGGGGCTCAAAACCCCTCAAGAACTGCCACACGTGTCAACCAAAGCTGTCCTCAAGATGGATACCTCAACTGGGTGACATCAATGATCTCATTCATGATGTCAAAGGCCTTCAAGGACCAACATCATGGTGGGAGGGAAAGACCCCCCTGGGTCTAAGCCTGTCAAGCTGTCTCTGGTGGAACATCCTTCTCTCTCTCCGGTGCAAGCCTCTGGTATATGTCTTCCCCTGCCTAGGGTTTCAACATCCATCTAGTGGGATTTTATCCCTATGGAGGTCTAAGCTAATCATCTCCTCATATTTACCTATCAGTCGGGCGTGGTCCTGCAACAAAAACAAGTACACCCTTCATGGGATCATAAGTCACAAGGATCATACCAATGTCAATCACATCTAATAATCAAGTTACAAAAACATGTGCATGAAATACCCCTTTCCCAGACAAGTGCTCAAAGACGTTATGCTATTCTACAAGTTAGGTTTGGAAAGGGTTTCAGGACGTCCTATTGGGATAATTCTCCTTAGGTGTGGGATGTTTCCAGGTGAATACCAATCTAGGTCATGTAAGTGCATGAGATAGTATGGGGATGTCTAGGCAAGGGGTGCAGTGATGACAGGGAAATGTAGGGCTTACCTGTGGGTGCCTCTGAAGAGGGTGAGAGGCACCTTGTCATGGATACAAATTTTTCCTAGCCCATTCAATGCCTTTTTACTTTTTATCTTATTTCCTTTTATTTCAAGATAATAGTTGGGGGACACTTCCCTAGCATGGTGACCAGTGGTGACAATGTTACCCACAAGGATTTCACGGAGATGAGAAGGTTGGCTCGTGATGAGACTCCCTTTCTCTTGGCTATGGTACAAAGATATCCGCTACCCTAGCGTGGTGACCAGCTGAATAGTAGTGTCATACCACTACATGCGCATGGACCTAATAAGATGGCTCGTGATGAGAGCCCCTATCCTCCAACTAAGTCTTGAGTTTATTTATTTTATGGGTCCCTCCTTTTTCTTACTGAGAAGCCTTTTATTTATTTCTCGGGGATCCCTGGGTGAAGCACCGAAAGGTTTGATCTTTTGGATTTTATCTTTTTCTAGCTACTTTTACCCTCTAGATCTTTAGCCCCTTCTTACCACAAGGCAACGTATAACCCTTAACTAGCTTGGAAAACCCAATGCCCGAACCAATGCAGGGAATAGATGAGAGGGAAGATGATGAAAAGTGATAAGTATGGTGGGAATGGACGATGAACTTTCATAAACTCACCCAGTGGAAACTCACTCCTAAGAGAACCAACTTGCTAGGGCATTTTTTCATCCCCCAGGGTATGGACAAGTCAAATGGCATAAATTCCAAGCACATGTCATGAAGCAAAAGAGAATTAAGTGCACATATTAAAATGTTTTGAGAACCAGAGTGACACGTACCATGATACCCGGACTCATTACCTCATGGAGAAAGACCCATTGTTGCTTCAGGACCAGGCCGATGGGATGGATGTTGCTGGTGCTAACAAGATGGAGGTGTTGAAGAAGAAAGATGGGCCCTCTAGGGCTAGGCTCAAGTCAATATGGCTCTCATTAATCCATGTCTAGGACCTGTGGGCCTCGAGACATAATCTCCTTAGTTATCCCTAGGCTAGGGGATAACATCTGGCTCCAACTTGGGGACATGTTCTCACCGTAGAGCGCATGAGAACCTCAACATATCCGGTATGACATGTGACCTACTAGATCTCAACAAAATATATTAGTAATCATTTGGGGTGGTGATATCACCCGTGGATGATATATGGTACAATAAAAATGAAAGTAATCAATCCATCTAAACAAATGGAAATACAACTACTCTAACATGAAATGCAGATGGTATACGCAATAAACGCAGATGCCTACCTACTTACCTTTACCTACCTATGAAGTCATGTATCTTCCCCTTGATGGGGTTTGAGGAGGTGTCCACCAACTAGTAATGGGCTCCTTCTTCCTTCCAATGTAGATAAATAGTAGGCATCATTGACTAAATTTCTTCTAACTTTGAAGGTTCCAAGCCAAAATTGTACATTGCCCTTGACATTAGTAGGCTCTCCCTTCTTTGTATCCCACATCTAGACTATATCTCCCTCTTTGTAATCCTTTTTCTTGAATTTGGTTGTCTCTTGTACAAACCTGGTGTATTGTCTTAAGGGAGGAGTGTGGGATTCTGCTGTGAAAACTTATTCCTCGGACAGTCGGATCAGTATGTCATCTTCTCCTTTCTTTAATAACTTGACAGCCCCAACTTATTTGTCTTTATATTTTTTTAGGAGTTGTTGATACTCCTCCTTCTTCAGCCATTGTATCTAATCAAAGTCTTGTTTTGTAGCGAAAGGCATGTCATCAGGGGAAAATACAGGAGGAATTTCTTTGATTGGTTCATGTGTTTCATTAGTTCCAATGTCATCAACAATTTCTTGCACATGGGTTTTGGTCATTGGCACATTTGAGAGGGGACTTATTGTTCCATCATTCATAGGCACATTAATATATGTGAGATCCATCTTTAGGGTGCCTCTGAGCATTGCAACAAACTTCCTGGACAACAACATTCCCCACACATCTGGGACATCCACCACCACAATATCCATGTGGATCACTCTCTCGGGGTATCTTCCAAGGCATACTTCAACATTCTCAACTACCCCATGAGTGGGTATGGCTCTGGAATCAAGGCCACACGCATTCATGTAAGGTCGTGTGACCTTTAGGCCCAATTTTTCCATGACCTTCAAAGACATGATGTTATCACCTGCCTCTGAATCAAGCATACAGTTGTTAAGGCATTTGTTATTGATCAATAAGGTCATGAATAAAGGTGGATGTCCATCATACTAAACCCTAAAGTGATCGGCTTGTAACATAATAGGAGGGTCCATTGGTCCATCTGAGCCTTTGAAAAAAAAATTGAACCTTCTTTGACAAATGGGACCTTGATGACTTCTCTCAAGGGAATGGTCACGTGCATTTTTTCTAATGCACCTTCAAAGTCAAAGTTCAAATACACTTTGTCAACCTTGGGAGGATTCTTAGGAAGGAGTATGTTCATGGGTGGAGGTCTTGTTTATGATGCCATAGGACCAGTAGAAAGAGGTTGGTTCATTCTTTTTTGTCTAGCATACACTTGGAATTCTTGTTTCTTCAACTTTTCTCTTGATTCTTGGTCAAGGTTATTTATCGCCTCCATCCCAACCTTCCTAGATTCTTCCTTTATTCCCTCTTGATGTTCTTCAAGTGTAACACTAAGGAAATATTGAGGATTTTCAATGGTATGGTTAACTATATTCACTTGGTCATGATTACCATTGTTGAAAGGACACTCATGCTCCCAATGTGACTCACTTCATTGTAAGCACCAATGGTTTTCATCTACTATATTTGTAGGGGCTAAAGTATTAGGAACCTCTTGATCATTCTTTGGTCTAAAATCTTGGTTCCCTTTCTGGAATTGTCCTTTGTGAGGAACCCTACGGGCTTGTTGCTAAGTTCTTTCTAGGTTGACAATCCTATTCATCATCAGCTCTTCGGTTTTTACATACCATCTACAGTCAATTGTAACTTTTCTAAGATAGCGTTAATGTCTGAGGTATGTTCAACATTTTGGACTATCTTAGGTTTAGTGTCCATTCTGACTCTTGGGGTTGAGAAAGGTTCAACTCTAGATGAAGAAAGGTTGTCTTGAATCCTTGTAGCTAACTCTTGGGATTCTTGGATTGTCTGAGGGGATTTATCTTTGAGGAGATATCCCAACTATCATGTAAAGGATTTGGTATAAAGGAAAAGAAGGAAACTATCAGATGGATGATGGCTTACTGGGATTTTTTGCATCAAATTTTCAAACTTGTCATGGAATTCTCTAATGGTTTCATTCTCTTATTTCATGAGGTTATTCAGCCTTATCAACATCATATTGGTGTCTTCCTTGATACTCCATCGTTTGAGGAATACCTCCTCCAACCTATCCATGGTTTTAATACTAGCATTAGGGAGCCCATTGTACCAGCGTCTAGCGCCATCATGGAGGGTAGCAAAGAACAATTCTGTAGCTAGATGTTCAGCATCATCATTGATGGGATGAAGCTGGAATAAGGCCCACAAATTTCTCATATGATCCTTGGCATTGACTACATCATTTCCAATGAATTTAGGCAACCCCTTTTCATACTTAGGGGGCATTTGCCTAGTGTATCCTGGTATACCTATCATGTATAGTGGTTTGAAGAGATTGGATGACCATTTATTTTGGTTATTGGCTTGGTTTGGATTAACAGTCTGAGTTCCTACGCTAGACATTGTGTTCAAGGGAAGATTACCTCCAAATATTGATTTTACTAGAGGAGAGTTTCGGGGAGGTTTTCTTCTAAAGGATTGGGGAGGGTTGGTGTACCTCCCTGAGATTTGTGGAGTCACCAGGTAGTTTTCTTGAAACTATCAAAGGGATGAGGGGATCATCCTCAGTGGAGTCACTAGGTAAGCTTTGCAAAGTAAAGGATTTTGAGGAAAGGCTTACCGAAAAGTGTCTTCTTTGAGGATAATGTAATCAGTGTTCCCCAACAACGATGCCAAAATGTTATCGTGCAATTTGTACTTGTCCCAAAGGAAAAAGATAAAGGAGGGAACATTGGCGTAACAGGAGGTCGTCCTATCACTGTCACCTTAATAAGAAACCTCTTTCTATATAGGGATGATAGCCCAAGGGAAACGTCCCCGGTGACCTGGGGGTTTGAGAAGGCAAAGGTTTAGATATCAATAAAGTTATCCCCTCTCACAAGTCACACTGATCAGAAAGTCCCAAAGTTTTAGTAAATGAAGCAATGATATTCTTAAGTGTACCTTCCTAGAACAAAGCAACAAGAAAAAAACTATCTTTTGCAAGTACAATTTGATGTTACTGCTTCATAAAACCTTGGACTTGTCAATGAAAGAAACAAGTTGATAAAAGATGAAGCAAAAAAAAATCTATAGCAAAAATGTATATATATAAATGGCTTCACAATCAATGCCTTGAATTAGATTCAAAATGACCAAAAATGATAATCTAATAATAGCACTATGCTAGCATTTGTCGGAAGTGAAAGAGGCAATGTAAAATCAACTTTTGCAATTTCTTTTAAGATCTTTTACTGTTGTAATAATTGGTTGTAGCTTACTTTTGTAACAACAACAAGAAGGTTAGTGAATTAGTCTAATCTAAGGTTCGGAAATGTTAGCAAATAGCTTGAGGTATAAGATTTGAAGGTTGTTCTCATCAAACAATCAAACATAAGGTCGAGATCAGTGTCTTCAAGGCTAATGGAGTCACTTTTAGCAGCAACAATCTTGAAGGATTAAAATGATAATGTGTGGGCTAAGGACAAGAGGGATGATGGTTAAGGTGTTGGTAACTCAAGACCTCAATCAACAAATCCTAGAAGGAAAATGACTACTAGGAAGTAGGTAACCCTAGGCCCTAGCGGTTTTCCTTCTTCGTTATCTCAAGCTTGAAGTAAATAATGGCTTGATGAAGCAAATGATGCTAGAGTGTTACAATGGTAGGGCTTTAGCACAATGATTCAAAAGGTAGGCTTTCTAGCACAATCTAGTAGGTGAAAAAGCTCTTAAGACAAGGACAATAACATGTGCTTGATCTCCTAGGGTTTTAAGCTAGCAATTTCATAATCTTGGAAAAATGTAAAGTAAATGTACTATAACCATTAAAAGTAAAGAAGAATTGCAGAAATTCACTTACATTCACCAAGAATAATCTATAAATTAGCCTAGTTGAAGACTTTCCACCAAGAAAAATGCCAAAAACACCAATATAAGCCTCCTCCAAGAGTTGCGCACCACTTAATTTTTGCCAAAGAGCCTTAAAGGAGCTGAATTTTAGACCTCACTTAGTGAGTGAAAGAATGATGAAAAAAATACAAGGGACAAATCCCTTATTTATACAATCAAAATGACCTTTAATTACAAAATTAGGTCAAAAAGGCTGACACGGCTAGTTTACATGAGAAAATGCAATTTTACACAAAATTGTCAAATAAAACCCTAATTTTTTCCTTTTAGGGTGATGTCATGGCCCTCCTAGGGTGACATTAGCCTTCTTGCTAGAACGATAGCCCTCCAAGTGAAACGTTGGGGCTCAAAACCCCTCAAGAACTGTCACATGTGCCAACCAAAGCCGTCCTCAAGCTGGATACCTCAACTGGGTAATGTCAAGGCTTTGAATGATGACGTCAAGGGCCTTCAAGGGCCAACATCATGGTGGGAGGGCAAGACCCCCTGGGTCTAGGCCTACCAAGTTGTCTCTGGTGGAACGCCCTCTTCTCCCTCCAGTGCAAGCCTTTGGTATATGTTTTCCCCTGGCTAGGGATTCAACATCCATCTGGTGGGATTTTATCCCTATGTAGGTCTAAGATAATCATCTCCCCATATGTATCTATCCATCGAGCTTGGTCCTGCAGCAACAGCAAGTAAGCCCTTGATGGGCTCATAAGTCACAGGGATCATAGGAATGTCAATCACATCTAATAATCAAGTTACCTAAACATGTGTATGAAACCCCCCTTTCCTAGACAAGTGCTCAAAGATGCTATGCTATTCTACAAGCCAGGTTTGGAGAGGGTTTCAGGACGTCTTATTGGGCTAATTCTACTTAGGTGTGGGATGTTTCTAGGTGAAGACCAATCTAGGTCATGTAAGTGCATGAGATTCTATGGGGATGTCTGGGCAAGGGGTGCAGTGATGACAGGAAAATGTAGGGCTTACCTTTGGGTGCCTATGAAGAGGGTGAGTTGCACCTTGTCATGGATGCAAATGTTTCCTAGCCCATTCAATTCCTTCTTAATTTTTATCTTATTTTCTTTTCTTTCAAGATAATAGTTGGGGGACACTGCCCTGGCGTGGTGACTAGTGGTGACAGTGTTACCCATAATCATTTCACGGAGATGAGAAGGTTGGCTCGTGATGAGACCCCCTTTCTCTTGGCTATGCTACCAAGATCCACTACCCTAGTGTGGTGACCAGTTGAATAGTAGTGTCATACCGCTACATGCCCATGGACCTAATAGGTTGGCTCGTGATGAGACCCCCTATCATCCAACTAGGTCTTCAGTTTATTTATTTTATGGGTCCCTCCTTTTTCTTATTGAGAAGCCTTGTATTGATTTCTTTGGGATCCCTGGGTTAAGCATTTGAAGGTTTGATCTTTTGGCTTTTATCTTTTGCCAACTACTTTTACCCTTTGGGCCTTTAGCCCCTTCTTCCCACAAGGCAAGGTACAACCCTTAACTAGCTTGGCAAGCCCAATGCCTAAACCAATGCAGGGGATATATGAGAGGGAAGATGATGAAAAGTGATAAGTATGGTGGGAATGGACGATGACCTTTCATAAACCCACCCAGTGGCAACTCACTCCTAAGCGAACCAACTTGGTAGGGTGTTTTGTCATCCCCCCAGGTATGGACAAGTCAAAAGGAATAAAGTCCAAGCCCATTTCATGAATCAAAATATAATTAAGTGCACATATTCAAATGTTTTGAGAATCAGAGTGACACATACCATGATACCCAGACTCATCACCTCATGGAGCAAGACCCACTACTGCTTCAGGACCAGGCCGATGGGATGGATGTTGTTGCTGCTAAAAAGATGGAGGCGTTGAAGAAGAAGGATGGGCCCTCCAGGGCTTACCTCAAGTCAATATGGCTCTCGGTACTCCATGTCTAGGATCTGTGGGCCTCGAGACATAATCTCCTTAGTTATCCCTAGGCTAGGGGATAACATTGCCTACTGGTTTACTAGAAGGGTCGATAGTTTTAGGGTTTTTTTTTGGAAACCATAGTAGATATGAACCTGGGTTAGACCAAGAATGGTAGCAAGAATGAATTCAAACCAATAGTACACTAGAGGCTGGATTTACTTGTGCGCACAGAGAAGTAGTCTGCATGCACAAGGAGAAAACAATTGGTGTGTGATGCTAGAATGGTTGCGTGCATAGTAGTGTTGTGTGTTCAGCATGATTTTGCTCAGTTGTTTTGTATTACTTCTGTTGTTATAAGTTGTTTGGCATGAATCAACTTGTGGCATGAATCAACTTGGGGTTGAGCGTGTTACTTCAAGTGATATTGCGTAGACTTATGTTTAGAGTAGAATCCATGAAGTGAATTTTGGAATAGAGTTGTTTAGTAGTAAGTTGAATGATGTTATAATTTCGTAACAAGGATGTTACAGAAGGGTTACAGAGCGTCATAAATTGAGATTGGGTGACATGCTCCAGGTTGGATGGATGGAGATGTTACATTGTGGTATCAGAGATACGGTTTCAACATTGAGATTGCATAGGCAGAGCTATGATTTCAACACTGAGCCTGCATGGGTCGGGTTTCTATTTAAGGTAAAATTTGGACTGATAAGTGGTCAAGTTTGGAATTTTTTGTTCCTGCACGACAACCTCCCAATTTTCTCGTCTTAGCATCTCTCCAAGATAAGAAATTGGATCCTCTCCAATTCTTCCTACAAGGACCCTCGCACTCTCTCTCATGTAAATGACTAATCCCAAGTTTTCCTCACACTCTCTCGCCTTATCATTTGTGGTTCCTCTCCCTATCACTTCTACTCGATGATCTGCACTTCATCGAGTTCTCTCTCCCTGCATTGATACATAGCATATCGATGCACGCATATTTTCTTACACCTCTACATTGGCGCGCTAGTGATTTCTTCACCAATACATAAGCCACCTTCGTTTGAAATTGGTTGATGCACCAACACACCCCTGCTAAACTCCACTAACTCACGTTTTTCTCACAGGTGAAGTACGCACGATCAACACCAACACATCGGTAGTGTTCGCGTGATCATCATCGCCACATGCACGCCTTTCACAGTGTAATTTCCTTTCACTTTCTTCGATACACCGCATATAGACAACACCCCTCCCTTTCGTTTCATTACATTGCATATCCTGAAGGTTCGTTTCTTCCTCACCTATGCACTGCTTGTTGATAAGTTTCCCCCGCATGTCCTCGATGCATCAGCGAAAGAGTGTTGACCCCTCATCATTGCCAAGTGCATTGAAGATGATCTTCTTCCTCTCACCAACACTGACTAGGTCAGCAAGGCCCACCTTCTTTGTAAGGACTATCTTATCCTCCTCTTGGCTCAAATGCTTCTTGATAGGCCAACAATCGATCTTATATCATGTGTGGTGTCTAAGATCTCCATGCCTAATTTGATCGCTAGTCATTGATAACCTACTACACCTAACCTACGCCATATCGCATTCACAATCAAGTCGTATGTGTCACCGACAACTTTAATCGCACATGATATATTAGCTTGTCCACTTTGTGTCTCTTGGTTCTACGACTAAACCATGATATTGAAAGCACTCTCTAGCGTCATTTGGGCTAAACACAACACTTTTTTTGTCTTACATTGGTCATAAAACACACCTCGGAAGAAATTTGATCATCTTAGCTCCTAGACAATACTGAGCGCTCCGAACAATAGTTGATTGTTTTGGAAGATTTATAACTTTGTGCTATTGACACATTACTTCAATGTCAACTGATGAACTAAGTCCTTATACATCATAGATGGTAGAGGAACTGACAAAATTTAATTTGGGTGAAGCATTAGAAAACGCAAGACCCAAACATCCATTTAAAAAATATCTTTGAGCACAATTTTCAGTTTCTGTCAAAATTAAATTTTCATTCTCAAAGCATTCTAGTCATATGTTTTCTAGCAGTACGATTCCAACACAACTCATGGAATCGAAATCTGAGTCCCGTAAGGGCTAAAACGAATCACCTAGGGTTTCTTGCCCAACCGGTCGCCTCGATAAAATATTTGTATGACATGGTTAGTAAGCTCACCAGGAGCGCCTCTGTGCGTTCTTAATAGCCCAAAAGAAAGCACCCCAATCGGAGGACGTGCTACAAAGTTATGAAGATTTAAAAGTTTTTCGTACAGCCTCAACCACAGGTTTACTAATTGGTTATCTTGCCTCCCATAGGAAATTGATAAAGTTTTGCATTATTGATTTTAATACAGGTCATTCAAGTTTAAATCTTTTTCAGCCTTTTTAAAATGAAAATTCAGAATTAACTTTAAATTGTTTGAATTTAAAGGGAAAAGAAAACGTGTCTAAAAAAATCTTATATAATAATCAAAAGAAAATAAACTTAAAGAAGACTTCAGATGAAATCATAAGCCATCTGCAATATTAAAGACAACATGACAAAGTGCAGTGATGTAATCAGAAAACTTAATCAGAAGTGTGTCGATTCAATCGACGAAGTTAAAGGCAACTGCTTGGATGCCTTCGGCAAGATTGATGGAAAGTCTCTCCACCAAATCGGCAAAGTTAATAAGAACTCTGCTGATTACACTCGGCTAGGGTCTGCTGGAAACAAATTCGAAGAAGGAAACAAAACGTTTCAAGCTAATATGTGCGTGCAAAAAGAGAATCTACCAGACCGAATATTGGACATGGGCGTTGAATATATCATATCAACGCAACATGATTTCTCTAAAATTTATACCATATATCACCCAGCAACTTCGTGAAAGATGTGTTCATTGCAAATCTCTGGTCTGTGCAAAGAACGCCCACGAAATTGAACTAAGACCCCATGAAAGTGAGGGAAAACACCTCATACGAACTGGATAAGGAGACGACCCCAGCAGTATTTCGAACGTAGGTTAGGTAGCTGGGCGATTTGTTTTCTAGGGTTTCAAAGATGAATATAATTCGTTTTCTATGCCAAATTGAGTATCATCCTTTTTTATGAGATGAAAATTGCATAAGGACGTATGGGGTTCCTTGCTTCGGCAAAACTATGCCAGGATCAACCACTTTAGAATTCTCAGATCCGTTTCAAGTGGTTAAATGAAATAATTTGTCCCATCAATTACAAGATTATCCTATCGAGCCTGTTGATCAAAGGTCTCCCTATATAAATGTTGGAAGTTTCTGGCTCTAATCGAATATACTAAAAGAAAAAGAACCGTGGCACAAGTGGACATTGTTCGGTGTGGAAGTGGAGTCTCGTTTTGATCCAAAAAAAGAAACAGTTTTGTGATGCGAAATTGTCCTCCATTAGCATATATCCAAAGAAATATAGAAAGGAAGTCACCCCAATGAATATTGAACGGAGAACCGCTCTGGTTCTGTCTTTTGTGGCCAATATTCTGTTTTGTTTATTGCCAGCCAATTTTGAACCAGTGAAAAAGAGTATAGAAGGGTTAGGGTTTTTAAACAACTAATGGTGCAGTGCATGGAGGGGAAAGACCCAAAACCCGCACACCCCCCTCCACTCTACCCTCCTTTAAAGTGCGCCCCCTTAGCACGAAGGGAACCTCAAGCTAATCTCATGACGCTTGATCATCGACACAGTTTACGATGGGTCGGACCACTTAATATTAACTCCAGCGATGTGGTTGGGGAGTTGTATCCATGTTCCATCTATGAAAACCTCTCTGTGTAGGTGGATTTTTCTGTTTGATTTTTTTGGGAGCCAAGGGATTCACCCTAGATTGGATATACAGTCCTCCTCTCTTTGTTCTGGCACTTCACCTTGTGCACATTTACTTTGGTTCGGTGGTTAGTCATCAAGTTCAAACCAAGAGTTATGTTCATGGATCAGGAATACTTGATTGATATTCAAGTGAGAGTAACAATGTGGCGTGGCCACAAGAATGATTGCAAGTGTTCTAGGTGTGAAATTCATGAGATAAAGAAGCAATTAAGGTACTAGGAGATTGGAATTATGGCTAATAAAAATAACATTTCTCTTTTGGAAGCCCATAGCCACTTGAAGGAAGCTATAAGAAGTTTTCATAATAATGGAAAAGATTAATTATGAAGAAAATGCAATTTGGGAGCTGAGCAAAGAGAACCAACTTCTTAAACAGTATGTAGCAAAGTTAATGAGTTTTCAAAATATGATTAATTATGAAGCAAATGCAATTTGGGAGCTAAGCTAAGAGAACCAACTTCTTAAACAGTCTGTAGCAAAGTTAATGAGTTTTCAAAATATGGTCCAAAATCAAGTGCTTATCTTGTAGGATTAAATGCAAGGAAGGCTGGTGTTTTGGTACAATCAAATACCAGTCATGGATACAATCGGTTAGAACCATGTGGATATTGAGCTCAAACTTTTTTAAATTAGTTTTTTAATGTTTTTTAAAAGTTTCTTTGTTGTTATGGGATTATGACATAGTTCATACTTGTAAAAAATTTGAAAAAAAAAAACTAGTATAAATAAGGAAATTATACGTAGGAAGGTTGTAAGCTTGCAACATAACAGATTTAGTTTGACCATTTTTGAAAACTTGGTGTATTGGAGTGTTGTTTAGCTAGGTTGTAACATTATGTTAAAATCAATTTAACCATTTTTGTTTTAAAAAAATAAAAATAAATAAGAGGGGCTTTTAATTAAAAATGTGTATTGAGAAGAAGTTGATCAACAAATGAGTTTAGAAATATAAAAAAATAATTAGAGATATTCTTTAATATTCCACAAAACTAAATGTTATACCATAATTTTGTTAAATGGACTCCATGATTTATTTCAATTTTTACATTATATTTTACATCATATTTAATCATATAAATTTAGATTAAATAATGTTTTACCTAATATTTTATGTAATAAATAAATTGTTTAATGGAATGGTATTAATAACAATGTCTAATTTATTTATTAGTGAAGATGCACTACATAGTATCAATTTCACATTYTTTTCTAAAAAWCYCAAGAAAAGTGAGATATGCATATCTCATATGTTGCTTTGTAACTGTTAATATGACTTAAATRCAWCTTTACAAAAACACTTACTATCTAGCATTAACATTGGTTGAGAGAATGATATGTTATAACATATAATCTCTAATAAYAATGAAAARAAAGTAKYGTTATAACATTGGTTATARTCTCTAATATATCATGATCTTTAGTTAGCATTGGTTAAGAGAATGATATGTTATAACATATAATCTCTAATATATCATGATCTTTAGTTAGCATTGGTTGAGAGAATTATATGTTATAACATATAATCTCTAATATATCATGATATTATTTAAATAGGAGCAATGAAAAGAAAGTATTATCTCTTACAATGAAAATAAAATATTTTCTCATATATATATTGATTGGTTGTAATATTATTGATGTATAAAGAAATCGTAAACTTGATTTTATTTTTAATTTAAAAATTGTTTTTTTTTTCTTTTATTTTTTCTTTTATATTTTTTCTTAAATCAAAATAAAAAAAATCATTATATATTCTTGGACGGTAGCAATAGCTTACACAGTGTTAATTGAAGGATATTTTGTGAACATAAACTAACAAGCTTCTGTGGTTACAAAAAGAAGCTTACAACAAACTAACAAGTATATGTCCCAAGTTGACCTACAAATGGCCTACTTCACAAAAACACGTAAAAATCTTATAACACATAAAAGTTAACGATAAACATGAACATTATTTTCTGCTTCTTCTTGACTATTATCAAATTGAGGGGAGTTATGCTTCTCAATTTCCCTTGGGTCCTTCACATGGTGGACTATCTCCTCCTCTTTTATCTCAACTTGGACAAAATTCTTTGAATTCTTGTTATTTGAAGTCGTAGATAAAATATGAGCTAGGTTACAAAGAATGTTACATTCTACCTCAAGGATATCGATCGTTTTCTTTTATTGAAGTAACAAACGCAAACGCATGATGTATTCTTATCGATAAATACATATACGCCCATCCTGATTAACATTAGAGATCACAAGGAGGAACATGCTTCTATTGGATTGGATGAGATCCTCATGTCTTCTCAATACTCTTTGAAATTTCTAGACATCTCTATTTTCCATGCTAACCAATCTTGAACAGTGAAACTGATGAAGAAAAACTAAATCAACTCTAAAATATCTCTCCGGAAGAGCATAGAAATTGTCATTAAACCTTGTATACCTAGAAATCATAACCTAAAGCATAAATATAAAAAATTTTGTTAAAACATCAATAGAGAAATTATCATGCAAAGGAATCAATGTCTCTAACCCAGAATCAAATAAAGGCAAGAGTTGACAGGTCATGAAACTAGAGTCCAAGCACCTTTCCTCTGTGGCAAATGACACCCCTATAATCCTGAATTTCAACCACCAACCAGTCTTCATTGATTTCCTTATGCGGGATTGCATTGAGAAGGAGAGAAAAGAGAAAAATACCAAAAAAAAAATGAAAAACCAGTAGCAAGAATTAAAACTTACTTCCCTTCTTAACAACAAAAAACAAAAATCAAAAATCAGGAAACACCCCCGGATGGGGTGTCATCTTGACATTATATTGCATGATCCGAAAGCATCCTCCTATCACCTCTCGGCGCTCTTCTTAAGTACCCTGAGGTCGATGGCTTTCATAACTAATTTTAAGCAGTTTGGACCGTCCTTACTGTCCCTATATTTCCTGGATTCAATCATGGTTCTGATCCGTGGGAGTGAGGTGGGATTTTCTACGAGCAAGTATGGAGACTTGAAGGTTGCAGTGAAGGTCTTGATGGGTCTCATTGGGACTCGCATTGTCGGTGGTTGTTTATTTTGGCGGGGCTTCTTAGCTTCATGCATTGTTCCCCCTTTGTTGTTATGCTTCAGGTCTCCTCCCTCTGGCTTCTGGTCTTATCCCTTCGAACTCCTTTTCTTTTCTCTTAGCTTATCCTCTATGGGATTTGGTTTGGTTTCATGCCTCAGCCACTTCGTGATGGTAGGAGCTTCTCTAGTTTCAGAGGTCATCGTTGTAGTGAATCTCTATTTCCCGATGTTAATAGTAGTGGTTCCTTGTGCTCAAATTTCTCTGCCATGGATCATGGTTCTTATGCTCTTTTTGTTGCTTCTAAGGAGAAAGAAACAAGCACTAATCCTTCCCCGTCGTTCGCTACTATCCATCACCATCCTGAAGTCGGGGATGCTTCCAACCTGAAGGCCAAGTTACCTCCTCCATTCGGGTTCTTGGACGACAAGCGTTAGCTCATCATAGAACTTCGGCGAGACAATGAGGAACAAAAGTTCAGGAAGGAATTGATGGACAAAAAGCTTGAATTGTTGTTGGAATCTGACACAGATGATCTGCATTAGAGGTGTAGCCAGGAAAACTTGCTACAATCAGTCATGATCCTAGACTGGCCTAGTTCGTCCAGACAAGCTTCTCCAAACGGTTCTAATGGCAAATAAGTCTCATAACCTCTCTTGTTTTGATTTTCCTTGTTTATGGATGGATAGCGAGATTATAAGGTTCACTAGTTTTGGTTGTTCATAGTTTAAGTTCTACTCAATATAGTTCAAACTTTGTAATGGTGACTCTTTATAGTTTGTTTGGAAAAAAAATTTGAAACCTCAAGACCTGTGGAGAAGTTGGTTTCCTTTGTTGACAGCCTATGCACCAGTACAACTACAACTAATATATGTTGTAATCTTTGATTCTGGAAGGTAATATAAAGTTTTAGCTAAAACAACATAAATCAGAATATATGAATATATATATAATAATAATAATAAATACTATAAACAAAAAATATTAATTTAATTTTTCAATAAATATTATTCTAAATAAATATTTTTAAATATCTATAATAAAAAAAAAAATTATAATTATAATACAATTTTTATATCTAAAAATATAATTAAAATATAAATTTTATATAAATCATATTTTGTATCTTATTATTATTTAAAAAAATTATTTATACAAATCTAACTTAAAACCAATACATATACAAAAGTGTTGCATGGCAACGTAGACCTTAGGTTGGAATGGAAATAAATGCATTGCTATGGCGGGACTGAGGGAGAAATAAAATCCCGAAGCAGCAGAGACACGTGGGAAGCAACTTGAAGTACAAGTGGTATCCATGCAAAAAATGACTCGTGTCAGTGTGTCACACGCCACCAGCCATAAGACATCGGGTTGGTAGATGGCCCAAGGAGAATGTCACTGCGGAAGTAAGGCCAGAGCCTCGAAGAACCGGAGTCGCCTCGAAGAACCGGAGTCCCGAATTCCCGAATTAGTTAATCATAATATTATATTAATATGGGGTTAATATGAGAACGAGGATCTCAATCCTACTGCGCTTTTTATAGATGTGATACTATTGTTTAAGTTTTTTCCCGGGGCTTGTATAGTTCAAATATGGAACTTAGAAAATTTTCGTCAATTTCCTGACATCCAACATAGTTAAAGAAAAAATATCTGAGCACATTAAAAATAGAAGAAGATGATCGATATGCATAAAGAGAACTAATTTAGCATTCCGAAAGCATCCCACAAGGCACCGTCGAAATTGTTCCCGAATTAGTTTTTTTTGAATTTTATAAAAAAATGATAATGTCTCTTACATATTTCTGGAATCTGTTACATATTTCTGGAAATTTAAATGCGTTTTTCATATAGACTGGGATTGGGGCTCTCGTAGACCATAAAAGAAATAAGTACAAGAAATAGGACTGTAGAAAGAAGAAACGCACGACAGTAGAGAGGAAGACCTAAAAAGAAGAATTTGGATGTTATCAGTCTTTGGTTAGAGATTTCTATTTAAAGAGGTGGAATAACTGGATTGATAAAGAAAACAAGATGTGATCAGTATAAAATTACTATGATGGTATCTATTTTTCCCTTTTCTATTTTCTTTCTAATGCCTTTTTATTACTCTCGTCGACGACCAATCGAATCATGCCAACCGGTTGTTGCCTTTCATCGGTGAGCTTGTCGATTCTCCTTTGGAGCCATTCTTCAATGTAGCTTCTCATGGAGGCCACATTGATTTCATCCCAGATTTCTATGTTGAAAAGATCATTTTCTAATTTCCTTAGATCGATAGAAATACTATGCAGAGCCCAGGTTCAATTTCTTCATTGTGTGTCGAATAGTCCACTAGTCAGTTCTCCATGTCATCTTGAGCATATTCAAGGATGTCGTAAAAATTTTATAAATACAACCCCTTTAAAATATCAACTTGTTCATCGAAGGCTTGCTTGGTTAAGGACAAGCAGTTGAGGATTAAGTGGGTCTTGAACCTCGTTGGTACTTCCAGCTAAGTCTATTTCGGTCAGATTTCTGAATAATCCTTCTTTCTCTGATATGGCTTCTTCACATGATTCGACAATGAGATGTAGGTTCTTAACTTTCTCTTTCCAACATGCTTTTAATTGTTTGATCTGGTTTGAGGAGGGGATATATTCTTCTCTTCTTTTCAGATATGAGATGTTGATGACATGGTTGCCAAAAAGGATCACCGTCTCTAGATAGAAACGTTCTTCATTTTTTAAATCTGCCTGCAAATGTTCATGCAAAACATGTTCCCTCGTTTGAAAGGAAGCTATATTTTGTGATGTTTCTAAGGCTTCAGTAATTAGATCCATTCATTTTTTGATATTCTTCTCCGCATAGCCTCTAGAATATGTGAGGAGGATGGAGGATCCTTTTAACTTGGCTGGAAGGGTGGCAGGCATGGGTTTTGCTAAAGGACTATAAAACAATGGGGTAGGAATCAAAGCCTCCTCCAATTCCTTGATTCGGTCATTCAGTCTGGCATTCTCCACTTCAATTCCTCCAATGGAATCATCAAGAGAATCTGTGGTTGATCGGTGAAATCGAGAGATTTGGGACAACTACATGTTCCTAAGGTTAATCTCTTAACAATATTTGGATTTCTTATTTATTACATCTCTCTTTTCAATAATTAAATTTTTAGATTAGTTGTCAAAAACAATGCTCTGGAATACGAAGGATTCATATTCGTAAAAAATGTCGGTCTCAGCTATTTCCATTGTGGAACTATGGTGCATCATGTCCGAGGGCTGGTCAAATTTGTGGAACACGTCATCCACATCAGTCTCAAGTTGCATGTTCTCACTTTCAATTGGCTCTTTCGCCTTCCCTACAACATTTTTTCTCTTCTTTGTCACGAGAATATTGTGAGAACTATCAATTTTCCCGCGAGGAGGGTTCTTATCTCCTCCTCCGTTTGAAGATTTATGGGTTGCTTTCTTACTAGGGTGGGCCATTGAAGCGATGCTCCATGATGTCATGCTCTTGGGAGTGTTGGCCGGGAGTGGACACTCTTCTCACTAGAGCCTTTTCCCTGTTGTCTGCACAATTCAGTTTTTCTTTGCAATGTCTCGACATCGCCATCGTCAGGAGCAAGAGAGTTTTCATCATTGTCTATGTCTTCGTTCAAGCGTGTATGGATAAAATAGCTACTAAAGCAAACTGCTAGTAAATGTTCTAGAAAAATCCCATTAGGGTCAAATCCTCTTAGCCTTTCAACATATCTTAGGTTCAAGTTCTTGAAATGGCCTGCGAATTCGTCAATCTTGTTGACGTTCATGAACATTAAGTCCCCAAATTTCCAAGGAAGAGGAATGAACTATTTTTTTCTCTAGCCATGGAAAAAATGCAACCAGTAGTTATATTTCCTTGTTATTTCTGCAACAAACATATTGTCTGTGATGTGACATGGAAGGAAAGCAGGATTTTCCTTGGAGCCAAAAATCATTATTACACTGTAATTTTCCATTTGTTCAAGTGTCCCCTTCCTATCCCAAAACTTGGTTTCCTGGCCAGACATCCGGGGAGCATCATTTCCTAACAATAAATCTTTGAAAACCGAGACAAAGTCATTAAAAACCTCATAAAAACAATGAGAGGCCTTGTGCGTCCACAACGCATAGTACCATAAAGTTTTGGGTCGAATTCACAGTTTATCTTCTTGGATAGAGACAGTTTTGGAAACATACAACAATGCGCTATCGTGAAAACCAAGTAGGATGACATATAAAATTTATTCTCTTCTTTGAATCATGACAATTGGGAACAAATTTCAATCGAAATTAGCTTCCCCCAATAAAAAATGGATTGTTCCTTGATAGTGAAATACAAAATATAAATAACCATGTGGGAAATGCTTGTCATGGATTCCTGTCTCGTTATTCTTGTAAATAGACAAGCAATTTCATGGAATAGATTTCTAAAGGAACTGACCTGCAACTTTGTGATATCTTTAGGAACTATTGTCGGGTCTTCCAGGAACTCGAGTCAGAGGTCCAACCCGTTATCATGTTTTTGTAGGCACTGCTTGCAGTCTTGTCCTCTGAAGGTCAATGTTGGCTCCAACAATCTTAACATCTTGTGGAAGACCTGAGGTGACAAAGAAATAGGAGAATGGTCGGGTAGTGGAATAATTCTTTGGATTGATATATATTTTTTCGACACACCAAGAAACCACCTCCTTACAGTCAAAAACCTCAAGGATGCAGCCTGTACAAGCGATTCCAGAGGTCCAAATCACTTCATTCTGGGCATAGCAGGATGAATAGTAAGAGTATGCCCTGGACCACTAGAAGTTATGGTCCTCACATCCAAAGATATTCATTGTATCTCCACATAAATGTTTTCGAGCTGCTACCATAAGTTTACGATAACGTTTGTTTTCTCCAGACAATGTTTGAAATGAAGAGTTGGAAGGGATAATACAACCCTCCGCAAATCTTGGTCCAATGCGTGTGAATGGGAGATCTCCTCGAACCTTTCTCTCATTAATCACAATCTCGGTGGTTGTTGCATGATCCGTTGTTAGCATTAAAGACTAGTAATTGCATACTTAGAAATGCGAAGATGGCAGGTACGACGAAGAGAAATTAAGGATTAGAGATTTGGTGAACATGCCGACGTGATGACCCATGAAAGACATTCCATGATGTTTGAGATGAACAATTGGAAGGGATAATATAACTCTCCGCAGATCTTGGTTCAATGCGTATTAATGGGAGATCTCCTCGAGTGCTTTACTCATTAATGACAATGTTGATGGTGCCTGCATGACGAGTTGTTAGCATGAAAGCTTACTAATTGCATATTTAGAAATAAGTATGAATCTAGTGGGGACAGGAAAGAGCAATTAAGGAATGGATAATTATCGAAAGAGGTCGGTCAGGCTTCAAAATAGGGTTACAAGGTATAACCATGAGAGGTGAGGGCTCGATGGTCAAATTGTATGTCTCAGAAGTTTTGAGTGCAAAATGCATAACACTGAAGAGGGCATGATGGGACAATCCAAATGTCAATTTGTATATCATGGAACTCCAGGTACTATTTGCAGGCCATGGAACATTGGAAGCGTAATCGTGAGCCCTCCTATCCAAGAAACCAAAATCGAAAAAGTGGCTAAGTATGGAATAGGGAAATGGTAGGCCGGACTCGTTTTTGCTAATATATTGAAATTTTTAATAGATATCCCATTACCTGGCAAGATCTCTTATGCATGTTTATGGGCAAGCTATGTAGTGATAGTCAATGTAAACTATCTTGTCGGGCCTTTTTCTTATTAATGAAGGTCTTTATGGTTGTTGCATGATGAAATATTAGCATTAAACCTTTGTTGTTACATATTTGGAAAGAAGTACGAAGGTGGCGGGTACAAGAAACAGTGACTAGGAATTGGATATTTTGTGAACACGACAACTTAAGGATCCAAAATAGGGTGACAAGGGTTCCCCAGAAGACGTGAGGCCCCGACAGTCAAATTGTATGGCTCAAAAATTTTGAATGCATAATGTGTAACATGGAAGAGGGGATGATGTGGGAGTCCGATAGTCAATTTGTATATCGCGGAGGTCTGGGTGTTGTTTGTAGGTCACTGAACAATGGAAGTGAAATCTAGAGGCCAGAATAATTAATGTGCATTGGGAAGGGTGTGAATGTGGCGGGGATGGAAGGGAGCGATAAATGCTTTGAAACTTTTTTTGAACCCTGGTAGAGTGAAGCTTGCGAGTTGGAGGATCCCATGGTGGAACTGTAGATCACATACTTTTTGGGTGCAAGATGTATATCACGAAACACGTGGAAAAATTTGGGTAAGTATGGAAAAGAACGATGGTCATTTGGAGTACCGTAAATGGCAGTTTAATGCGTGGTAATGGAAGATGTCCTTGAGGTGGAATGAAAGTAGGATGGGTCCACCCATTTCTTTATCACATAACTATGTCCTATCACAAATTATTCTTCCATATAAAATGTAAGGAGCGAATAGAGTATCTTTTATTTAAATCGAAGTGCTGGGTAGGGAAAAAAAAAGCTTGTCGTGCATGTTTAACTATGGATAAAAGAGGGTCTTAAATTCTTGTAGAAAGAGTTTTAATTCATCTATCAATATCTATACAGACAAATGAGTCAATTTAAAAAATAAATACAAAAATAAAAATAAAAATTAGACATTGGAAAAAACTATACAAAAACCTCAAATATATTATATTCAGATAAAATGGGTTACAAAATAAAGCTGAGATTATTTCCCAAAATAGGTGTCTTAAAATAGTTCAACACATATTCTCTGAAATTTAAATGCATTTTCTATAATTATTGCGATTGGGGCTCCTGCAAACAAAAAAACAAATATGTACAAGAATCAATCCTATAGACGGCCTTTTATAGATTTCAACTTGATCATCAAATGTTTGTCTGGTTAAAAACAATGATTTGAATATCAATTTAGGGTCTTGGACTTCATGGGTGCTACCTCCTAGATCTATCCCAGCTTCTTGAATAGTTTGTCTCTTGTAGATATGGCCTTCCTGCATTATATTTTTATTCAACATTCCATACTTTGCTAATTGTTAATTTCCCTCTATCATCGAAAACTTTGGGTTTAAGGTTCCTTCCTTGTAATGTTCCTGGTCATCCACATTTGAGACAACTTAGAGATGTGATTCAGGCCCAATTCAAAGACGAGGGAGTGGTTTTATGTGATGTTATCTTTGGGGAAATTTTTTTTTGTTAGCCAACAAAAGTTGAGACCAAAAAATTCAAGTATCTTGTGACTGGTATTCTCTCTATATTTGATCATTTGTTTGGTTGAGAGGCCTGCCTGAAGATTTGTATGTTGAATTTCTTTGTTTTATTGCTATAAATTGGAAGGGACATTAAACTCAACTGCAAAATCCTCCATTGTTGAAGTATATATCTTCTTCCAGCAACATAGATTTGGAAAGTGTATCAAATGTTGCAGATCACACCATAATATATCTTTCGTCATAGGAGTGGCAGACATCGTGGCTCACAAAATGGTCTGGAATATTCGAAAGCAAAGCCAAATATTACTCCACGCCCGAATATACTCAGAAGGAAATTATAAATTTGGATCCTCACGAAGGTGAGAAGCTATATGAGTAGTTGAATCAACATTCTAAAATTACAAAACCTTCTATCTCAAAGTTGTAACAGACTTGACAGACATCCAAATTCTATCTTGAATTTTGTTGAGTGACCTCTGGATGTAGTAATAGACTCGACATACAATCAACTTTTGATCACTATTGGTACTAATTTCAAGTGTAGTAAGTCATGACCCCAGGCTCTAGGTAGCTTCAGTTCAGGCATCCACACTGGTGGTGACTCTAGGCTCCAGATAGATTCAACTTTGGACATTGACATTGGTGATGGCAATGGGAATAGTGCCATTGACTGCAGGGTGGTAATGCAGTGAACAAGTAGGCCTGTCATTGTCAGAGAACTTATACTCCAGGGTTGTCAGACCTGTAAAGAGCATCGACTTTAGTGTTTCTTTGTCACAACAATTACAATGTTGTTGTGAGTCTTGTACAATGATGGCCTTGACATTAGGTACATTTTAGACATGTATTATCTCACATTGCAGTGTTAATGCAATTGCCACAGTTGACGACGGGTCAATTGCATTGGCACAAGAAATAATAATTCTGTACTTAATTAACATCCTTGAAGGACGTGAATCCCAAACAATGCCTGAAATTCTTCGAACAGTCATGTGTTAAAAAAATACATTATTTTATATTTTTTAAAATAAGAAATTGTATTTTCTATGTCTAACATTAGGTTGCACACATAAACTTTTTTAAGTTAACTGAAATTGATATATAGTCAACTCAGATCCCCAGAAGCAATCAAATTCCATAGAGCCAATTTATTTCCATCATGTTGGTTGGGATAGAAGGATCCACCACCAGGACAAAGAAATAAGGTAGCAATAAAATCACCTATGCAAATGCAAGTTGGCGATGGAAGCATTCTATGACCAGGAAGGCACTCTGTGCTTATCGACCTGTGATCCTGGTGAACAAATCGAGAGACGTTTGTGGCGATTCCATGGAGATTTATTTGAACTACACAAGTCAATACTTGAAGCATCGAGCAACTTCCATTTTTTTTCAAATATTGGATCTACTGCAATAGAAGATAAGCATTATCCTCATTCAAAGCACAAGAAATAGCAGGAAGATTGATCTTTGATGGAAATAGTTCTGGAATATCTACTACATCAAGGTCTCTTATAAAGAATGAAACAAAATGATTACATGAAGGTGGTAGTAAGAGGTGATCTTCAGAAACCAAACCATTACCTGAATACATCAAACTTCTTGTAGAAGGTGGTAGTATAAAGTAATCTCCAGAAAGTGTTTCAAAGTCCATAGTCCAGAATTCCTTCCCATTAACTTTTCCCAGTTACATGTCGATGTATGCATCAGATACTTTTGAGAGCCTCGTTCCCTGGTTATATACCCACCTTCAACTACCAAGAGAATATTCTCACAAAGAGCGGAAATATCTTCGACCCAGATGAAATTATATGCATAGGAATAGTGAAAAAAATGTGCAGTATTGATAGAAAGTTGATTGTATGTGGAGTATGTTACTACATCCAGAGGTCGGTGAACAAACTTTGACAAAGAAGATGACTTTTTTTCAAGTCTGTTACCACACCCATAAGTCACTCAACAAACTTTAACATAGAAACTTCTATAATTTTAGGATGTTGATTCAACCACCCATACAGTTTCTGACATTCGCAAGCATCCAAATTTATAATTTCATTCTGAGTATATTCACGAATGGAGTAATATTTGACGTCAATTCTGAATATTCTATACCATCTTGTAAGCCATGACATGTGTGACTCCTCTGACGAAATATAAATTCTTGTGTGGTTTGCAGGATTTGATACACTTACCAAATATGTGTTGTTGGAATAAGCTATAGACTTCAACAAAGGATCATTTTGTAGGTGACTTGAAAGTCCCTTCCAATTTCCAATAACAAAACAAATAAGTTCAATATACAAATCTTCAGGAAGGCCTTTCAACCAACCAAAGGATTGAATATAGAGAGAATACCAATCATAAGATACTTGAATTTTTTGTGTCTGAGTTTTTGTTGGCTAACAGAATTGTTTTCGTTCAAAGCTGATGTCACATAAAACCATTCCCTCTCCTTTCAATTGGCCCTAAATGGCATCTCTAAGTTATCCCTCTCCTTTCAATTGTCCCTAAATGGCATCTCTAAGTTATCTCAGATGTGGATGACCATGGACATTACAAGGAAGGCACCTTAAATACCAAGTTTTTGATGATAGAGGGAAATGAGAATAAGTATTGAAAATGAACGTTGGAGGATGATAGTATAATATTCCATAAATCTTGGTTTAATGCGTTTTAATGGGAGATGTACTCAACTTTTTCACCTATTAATGCCAATATTTTTGAATATGTGTGATGAGTTGTCACTAATAACACATGAGTTAACATTTTCATATGCAAGCATATTCTCAAATGTGGCAACCTATAATATATGCACAGTATTAAAGAGGGACATGACGTCAACACCTTTGTGGATGACAGTGGGGTGGCACAATATTGCACTCTTACTATGACGGTGCCTTAAAAAAACTAAAATAACCAACAATTTTTTGCCAATTCAAGATGGACACAAAAAAATCATCAAATCCCACAATATTCGCCTGTTAATGCGTTTAAATGGTAGATTTGCTTGATCTTTTCACTTCTTAATGACAATATTTTTGACCCTGTCTAGTGATTTTTCACTAGTAAAATCATAATTAATGTGCATTGGGAAGGGTGGAAGGTGGCGGGGAGGGAAAAATGATTTCAAACATTTGTGAACCCAAGAGTCTGTGAACCCGCGAAACTTTGAAGACTCAACTAAGTATGAAAAGGTGGGTCGGTCAAACAAATTCATCGTAGGTAGAGTCAGTCTTGCGGGTTCGATGAGTCTGGGGTCAAATTGTATATCACCAAAATTTTGGGTGCAATATGTATATCCCGAACACAGGGCACCAGATTTCGATAGCACCTATCCGCGAACCCGCAGTCATAAAATTGGCTAAGTATACAAATGAAAGACGAGCAGTCAGACTAGTGATGTGAAGATATAGATGGAGATGAGTACTTGTCAGTTCGCCACCCCGAGAACCCACAAGCATCGAAATGCGACTAAGTATAGAACCGGAAACGAATAATAGAGGGGAAGAAGAAAAGGGAAAAATGGGTAAGTATATAAGAGGAAAAAGAAAGGGAGATAAGGACTTTATCCCTCACACAACAACATTTAGTCTGATAATTATGAAGCCATAGAAACACATTAACTATGGGAAAAACATTCTCAGTTGTGAAATATAGTTGGATCTCGACAAACTTTGGTTCAAGCCCAAAGAGATGTTGTTTATATCTATTTCAACATTTTTTCTAATAGTATTTTTGGTGGCCCAACTGTAAAACCATGTTCCAATTTGTGTTTCTCAAGTGGAGATGTGTTTGTGAAGACACATTTCCTTGAACCACAGTCCACGGGCAAGGAAAGTGCAACATCGACTGTTTGTTGAGAAGATATTTGTTGAAGATTAAGCAATGTATTTCCAAGTGCACGTATCATTTGCATAGTACCAATATGATTTCTTTCATGTTCTTTGCATATTATTTTGAATGCACTTGTCATAGATTTGTTAACCTTTTTCATGTCACTATGATTTCGACAGAGGTGGGATATATGGTGAACAATGAACTTTGATAACAACACCAAAACAACATCNTCCCTTTTCTATTTTCTTTCTAATGCCTTTTTATTACTCTCGTCGACGACCAATCGAATCATGCCAACCGGTTGTTGCCTTTCATCGGTGAGCTTGTCGATTCTCCTTTGGAGCCATTCTTCAATGTAGCTTCTCATGGAGGCCACATTGATTTCATCCCAGATTTCTATGTTGAAAAGATCATTTTCTAATTTCCTTAGATCGATAGAAATACTATGCAGAGCCCAGGTTCAATTTCTTCATTGTGTGTCGAATAGTCCACTAGTCAGTTCTCCATGTCATCTTGAGCATATTCAAGGATGTCGTAAAAATTTTATAAATACAACCCCTTTAAAATATCAACTTGTTCATCGAAGGCTTGCTTGGTTAAGGACAAGCAGTTGAGGATTAAGTGGGTCTTGAACCTCGTTGGTACTTCCAGCTAAGTCTATTTCGGTCAGATTTCTGAATAATCCTTCTTTCTCTGATATGGCTTCTTCACATGATTCGACAATGAGATGTAGGTTCTTAACTTTCTCTTTCCAACATGCTTTTAATTGTTTGATCTGGTTTGAGGAGGGGATATATTCTTCTCTTCTTTTCAGATATGAGATGTTGATGACATGGTTGCCAAAAAGGATCACCGTCTCTAGATAGAAACGTTCTTCATTTTTTAAATCTGCCTGCAAATGTTCATGCAAAACATGTTCCCTCGTTTGAAAGGAAGCTATATTTTGTGATGTTTCTAAGGCTTCAGTAATTAGATCCATTCATTTTTTGATATTCTTCTCCGCATAGCCTCTAGAATATGTGAGGAGGATGGAGGATCCTTTTAACTTGGCTGGAAGGGTGGCAGGCATGGGTTTTGCTAAAGGACTATAAAACAATGGGGTAGGAATCAAAGCCTCCTCCAATTCCTTGATTCGGTCATTCAGTCTGGCATTCTCCACTTCAATTCCTCCAATGGAATCATCAAGAGAATCTGTGGTTGATCGGTGAAATCGAGAGATTTGGGACAACTACATGTTCCTAAGGTTAATCTCTTAACAATATTTGGATTTCTTATTTATTACATCTCTCTTTTCAATAATTAAATTTTTAGATTAGTTGTCAAAAACAATGCTCTGGAATACGAAGGATTCATATTCGTAAAAAATGTCGGTCTCAGCTATTTCCATTGTGGAACTATGGTGCATCATGTCCGAGGGCTGGTCAAATTTGTGGAACACGTCATCCACATCAGTCTCAAGTTGCATGTTCTCACTTTCAATTGGCTCTTTCGCCTTCCCTACAACATTTTTTCTCTTCTTTGTCACGAGAATATTGTGAGAACTATCAATTTTCCCGCGAGGAGGGTTCTTATCTCCTCCTCCGTTTGAAGATTTATGGGTTGCTTTCTTACTAGGGTGGGCCATTGAAGCGATGCTCCATGATGTCATGCTCTTGGGAGTGTTGGCCGGGAGTGGACACTCTTCTCACTAGAGCCTTTTCCCTGTTGTCTGCACAATTCAGTTTTTCTTTGCAATGTCTCGACATCGCCATCGTCAGGAGCAAGAGAGTTTTCATCATTGTCTATGTCTTCGTTCAAGCGTGTATGGATAAAATAGCTACTAAAGCAAACTGCTAGTAAATGTTCTAGAAAAATCCCATTAGGGTCAAATCCTCTTAGCCTTTCAACATATCTTAGGTTCAAGTTCTTGAAATGGCCTGCGAATTCGTCAATCTTGTTGACGTTCATGAACATTAAGTCCCCAAATTTCCAAGGAAGAGGAATGAACTATTTTTTTCTCTAGCCATGGAAAAAATGCAACCAGTAGTTATATTTCCTTGTTATTTCTGCAACAAACATATTGTCTGTGATGTGACATGGAAGGAAAGCAGGATTTTCCTTGGAGCCAAAAATCATTATTACACTGTAATTTTCCATTTGTTCAAGTGTCCCCTTCCTATCCCAAAACTTGGTTTCCTGGCCAGACATCCGGGGAGCATCATTTCCTAACAATAAATCTTTGAAAACCGAGACAAAGTCATTAAAAACCTCATAAAAACAATGAGAGGCCTTGTGCGTCCACAACGCATAGTACCATAAAGTTTTGGGTCGAATTCACAGTTTATCTTCTTGGATAGAGACAGTTTTGGAAACATACAACAATGCGCTATCGTGAAAACCAAGTAGGATGACATATAAAATTTATTCTCTTCTTTGAATCATGACAATTGGGAACAAATTTCAATCGAAATTAGCTTCCCCCAATAAAAAATGGATTGTTCCTTGATAGTGAAATACAAAATATAAATAACCATGTGGGAAATGCTTGTCATGGATTCCTGTCTCGTTATTCTTGTAAATAGACAAGCAATTTCATGGAATAGATTTCTAAAGGAACTGACCTGCAACTTTGTGATATCTTTAGGAACTATTGTCGGGTCTTCCAGGAACTCGAGTCAGAGGTCCAACCCGTTATCATGTTTTTGTAGGCACTGCTTGCAGTCTTGTCCTCTGAAGGTCAATGTTGGCTCCAACAATCTTAACATCTTGTGGAAGACCTGAGGTGACAAAGAAATAGGAGAATGGTCGGGTAGTGGAATAATTCTTTGGATTGATATATATTTTTTCGACACACCAAGAAACCACCTCCTTACAGTCAAAAACCTCAAGGATGCAGCCTGTACAAGCGATTCCAGAGGTCCAAATCACTTCATTCTGGGCATAGCAGGATGAATAGTAAGAGTATGCCCTGGACCACTAGAAGTTATGGTCCTCACATCCAAAGATATTCATTGTATCTCCACATAAATGTTTTCGAGCTGCTACCATAAGTTTACGATAACGTTTGTTTTCTCCAGACAATGTTTGAAATGAAGAGTTGGAAGGGATAATACAACCCTCCGCAAATCTTGGTCCAATGCGTGTGAATGGGAGATCTCCTCGAACCTTTCTCTCATTAATCACAATCTCGGTGGTTGTTGCATGATCCGTTGTTAGCATTAAAGACTAGTAATTGCATACTTAGAAATGCGAAGATGGCAGGTACGACGAAGAGAAATTAAGGATTAGAGATTTGGTGAACATGCCGACGTGATGACCCATGAAAGACATTCCATGATGTTTGAGATGAACAATTGGAAGGGATAATATAACTCTCCGCAGATCTTGGTTCAATGCGTATTAATGGGAGATCTCCTCGAGTGCTTTACTCATTAATGACAATGTTGATGGTGCCTGCATGACGAGTTGTTAGCATGAAAGCTTACTAATTGCATATTTAGAAATAAGTATGAATCTAGTGGGGACAGGAAAGAGCAATTAAGGAATGGATAATTATCGAAAGAGGTCGGTCAGGCTTCAAAATAGGGTTACAAGGTATAACCATGAGAGGTGAGGGCTCGATGGTCAAATTGTATGTCTCAGAAGTTTTGAGTGCAAAATGCATAACACTGAAGAGGGCATGATGGGACAATCCAAATGTCAATTTGTATATCATGGAACTCCAGGTACTATTTGCAGGCCATGGAACATTGGAAGCGTAATCGTGAGCCCTCCTATCCAAGAAACCAAAATCGAAAAAGTGGCTAAGTATGGAATAGGGAAATGGTAGGCCGGACTCGTTTTTGCTAATATATTGAAATTTTTAATAGATATCCCATTACCTGGCAAGATCTCTTATGCATGTTTATGGGCAAGCTATGTAGTGATAGTCAATGTAAACTATCTTGTCGGGCCTTTTTCTTATTAATGAAGGTCTTTATGGTTGTTGCATGATGAAATATTAGCATTAAACCTTTGTTGTTACATATTTGGAAAGAAGTACGAAGGTGGCGGGTACAAGAAACAGTGACTAGGAATTGGATATTTTGTGAACACGACAACTTAAGGATCCAAAATAGGGTGACAAGGGTTCCCCAGAAGACGTGAGGCCCCGACAGTCAAATTGTATGGCTCAAAAATTTTGAATGCATAATGTGTAACATGGAAGAGGGGATGATGTGGGAGTCCGATAGTCAATTTGTATATCGCGGAGGTCTGGGTGTTGTTTGTAGGTCACTGAACAATGGAAGTGAAATCTAGAGGCCAGAATAATTAATGTGCATTGGGAAGGGTGTGAATGTGGCGGGGATGGAAGGGAGCGATAAATGCTTTGAAACTTTTTTTGAACCCTGGTAGAGTGAAGCTTGCGAGTTGGAGGATCCCATGGTGGAACTGTAGATCACATACTTTTTGGGTGCAAGATGTATATCACGAAACACGTGGAAAAATTTGGGTAAGTATGGAAAAGAACGATGGTCATTTGGAGTACCGTAAATGGCAGTTTAATGCGTGGTAATGGAAGATGTCCTTGAGGTGGAATGAAAGTAGGATGGGTCCACCCATTTCTTTATCACATAACTATGTCCTATCACAAATTATTCTTCCATATAAAATGTAAGGAGCGAATAGAGTATCTTTTATTTAAATCGAAGTGCTGGGTAGGGAAAAAAAAAGCTTGTCGTGCATGTTTAACTATGGATAAAAGAGGGTCTTAAATTCTTGTAGAAAGAGTTTTAATTCATCTATCAATATCTATACAGACAAATGAGTCAATTTAAAAAATAAATACAAAAATAAAAATAAAAATTAGACATTGGAAAAAACTATACAAAAACCTCAAATATATTATATTCAGATAAAATGGGTTACAAAATAAAGCTGAGATTATTTCCCAAAATAGGTGTCTTAAAATAGTTCAACACATATTCTCTGAAATTTAAATGCATTTTCTATAATTATTGCGATTGGGGCTCCTGCAAACAAAAAAACAAATATGTACAAGAATCAATCCTATAGACGGCCTTTTATAGATTTCAACTTGATCATCAAATGTTTGTCTGGTTAAAAACAATGATTTGAATATCAATTTAGGGTCTTGGACTTCATGGGTGCTACCTCCTAGATCTATCCCAGCTTCTTGAATAGTTTGTCTCTTGTAGATATGGCCTTCCTGCATTATATTTTTATTCAACATTCCATACTTTGCTAATTGTTAATTTCCCTCTATCATCGAAAACTTTGGGTTTAAGGTTCCTTCCTTGTAATGTTCCTGGTCATCCACATTTGAGACAACTTAGAGATGTGATTCAGGCCCAATTCAAAGACGAGGGAGTGGTTTTATGTGATGTTATCTTTGGGGAAATTTTTTTTTGTTAGCCAACAAAAGTTGAGACCAAAAAATTCAAGTATCTTGTGACTGGTATTCTCTCTATATTTGATCATTTGTTTGGTTGAGAGGCCTGCCTGAAGATTTGTATGTTGAATTTCTTTGTTTTATTGCTATAAATTGGAAGGGACATTAAACTCAACTGCAAAATCCTCCATTGTTGAAGTATATATCTTCTTCCAGCAACATAGATTTGGAAAGTGTATCAAATGTTGCAGATCACACCATAATATATCTTTCGTCATAGGAGTGGCAGACATCGTGGCTCACAAAATGGTCTGGAATATTCGAAAGCAAAGCCAAATATTACTCCACGCCCGAATATACTCAGAAGGAAATTATAAATTTGGATCCTCACGAAGGTGAGAAGCTATATGAGTAGTTGAATCAACATTCTAAAATTACAAAACCTTCTATCTCAAAGTTGTAACAGACTTGACAGACATCCAAATTCTATCTTGAATTTTGTTGAGTGACCTCTGGATGTAGTAATAGACTCGACATACAATCAACTTTTGATCACTATTGGTACTAATTTCAAGTGTAGTAAGTCATGACCCCAGGCTCTAGGTAGCTTCAGTTCAGGCATCCACACTGGTGGTGACTCTAGGCTCCAGATAGATTCAACTTTGGACATTGACATTGGTGATGGCAATGGGAATAGTGCCATTGACTGCAGGGTGGTAATGCAGTGAACAAGTAGGCCTGTCATTGTCAGAGAACTTATACTCCAGGGTTGTCAGACCTGTAAAGAGCATCGACTTTAGTGTTTCTTTGTCACAACAATTACAATGTTGTTGTGAGTCTTGTACAATGATGGCCTTGACATTAGGTACATTTTAGACATGTATTATCTCACATTGCAGTGTTAATGCAATTGCCACAGTTGACGACGGGTCAATTGCATTGGCACAAGAAATAATAATTCTGTACTTAATTAACATCCTTGAAGGACGTGAATCCCAAACAATGCCTGAAATTCTTCGAACAGTCATGTGTTAAAAAAATACATTATTTTATATTTTTTAAAATAAGAAATTGTATTTTCTATGTCTAACATTAGGTTGCACACATAAACTTTTTTAAGTTAACTGAAATTGATATATAGTCAACTCAGATCCCCAGAAGCAATCAAATTCCATAGAGCCAATTTATTTCCATCATGTTGGTTGGGATAGAAGGATCCACCACCAGGACAAAGAAATAAGGTAGCAATAAAATCACCTATGCAAATGCAAGTTGGCGATGGAAGCATTCTATGACCAGGAAGGCACTCTGTGCTTATCGACCTGTGATCCTGGTGAACAAATCGAGAGACGTTTGTGGCGATTCCATGGAGATTTATTTGAACTACACAAGTCAATACTTGAAGCATCGAGCAACTTCCATTTTTTTTCAAATATTGGATCTACTGCAATAGAAGATAAGCATTATCCTCATTCAAAGCACAAGAAATAGCAGGAAGATTGATCTTTGATGGAAATAGTTCTGGAATATCTACTACATCAAGGTCTCTTATAAAGAATGAAACAAAATGATTACATGAAGGTGGTAGTAAGAGGTGATCTTCAGAAACCAAACCATTACCTGAATACATCAAACTTCTTGTAGAAGGTGGTAGTATAAAGTAATCTCCAGAAAGTGTTTCAAAGTCCATAGTCCAGAATTCCTTCCCATTAACTTTTCCCAGTTACATGTCGATGTATGCATCAGATACTTTTGAGAGCCTCGTTCCCTGGTTATATACCCACCTTCAACTACCAAGAGAATATTCTCACAAAGAGCGGAAATATCTTCGACCCAGATGAAATTATATGCATAGGAATAGTGAAAAAAATGTGCAGTATTGATAGAAAGTTGATTGTATGTGGAGTATGTTACTACATCCAGAGGTCGGTGAACAAACTTTGACAAAGAAGATGACTTTTTTTCAAGTCTGTTACCACACCCATAAGTCACTCAACAAACTTTAACATAGAAACTTCTATAATTTTAGGATGTTGATTCAACCACCCATACAGTTTCTGACATTCGCAAGCATCCAAATTTATAATTTCATTCTGAGTATATTCACGAATGGAGTAATATTTGACGTCAATTCTGAATATTCTATACCATCTTGTAAGCCATGACATGTGTGACTCCTCTGACGAAATATAAATTCTTGTGTGGTTTGCAGGATTTGATACACTTACCAAATATGTGTTGTTGGAATAAGCTATAGACTTCAACAAAGGATCATTTTGTAGGTGACTTGAAAGTCCCTTCCAATTTCCAATAACAAAACAAATAAGTTCAATATACAAATCTTCAGGAAGGCCTTTCAACCAACCAAAGGATTGAATATAGAGAGAATACCAATCATAAGATACTTGAATTTTTTGTGTCTGAGTTTTTGTTGGCTAACAGAATTGTTTTCGTTCAAAGCTGATGTCACATAAAACCATTCCCTCTCCTTTCAATTGGCCCTAAATGGCATCTCTAAGTTATCCCTCTCCTTTCAATTGTCCCTAAATGGCATCTCTAAGTTATCTCAGATGTGGATGACCATGGACATTACAAGGAAGGCACCTTAAATACCAAGTTTTTGATGATAGAGGGAAATGAGAATAAGTATTGAAAATGAACGTTGGAGGATGATAGTATAATATTCCATAAATCTTGGTTTAATGCGTTTTAATGGGAGATGTACTCAACTTTTTCACCTATTAATGCCAATATTTTTGAATATGTGTGATGAGTTGTCACTAATAACACATGAGTTAACATTTTCATATGCAAGCATATTCTCAAATGTGGCAACCTATAATATATGCACAGTATTAAAGAGGGACATGACGTCAACACCTTTGTGGATGANTTGTAAATAGACAAGCAATTTCATGGAATAGATTTCTAAAGGAACTGACCTGCAACTTTGTGATATCTTTAGGAACTATTATCGGGTCTTCCAGGAACTCGAGTAAGAGGTCCAACCCGTTATCATGTTTTTGTAGGAACTGCTTGCAGTCTTGTCCTCTGAAGGTCAATGTTGGCTCCAACAATCTTAACATCTTGCAGAAGACCTGAGGTGACAAAGAAATAGGAGAATGGTCGGGTAGTGGAATAATTATTTGGATTGATATATATTTTTTCGGCACACCAAGAAACCACCTCCTTACAGTCAAAAACCTCAAGGATGCAGCCTGTACAAGCGATTCCAGAGGTCCAAATCACTTCATTCTGGACAGAGCAGGATGAATAGTAAGAGTATGCCCTGGACCACTGGAAGTTATGGTCCTCACATCCAAAGATATTCACTGTATCTCCACAGAAATGTTTTCGAGCTGCTGCCATAAGTTTACGATAACGTTTGTTTTCTCCAGACAATGTTTGAAATGAAGAGTTGGAAGGGATAATGCAACCCTATGCAAATCTTGGTCCAATGCGTGTGGATGGGAGATCTCCTCGAACCTTTCTCTCATTAATCAAAATCTCGAAGGTTGTTGCATGATGCATTGTTAGCATTAAAGACTAGTAATTGCATACTTAGAAATGCGAAGATGGCGGGTACGACGAAGAGAAATTAAGGATTAGAGATTTGGTGAATGTGCCAACGCGATAACCCGTGAAAGACATTCCATGATGTTTGAGATGAACAATTGGAAGGGATAATATAACTCTCCGCGGATCTTGGTTCAATGCGTATTAATGGGAGATCTCCTCGAGTGCTTTACTCATTAATGACAATGTTGATGGTTCTTGCATGACGAGTTGTTAGCATGAAAGCTTACTAATTGCATATTTAGAAATAAGTATGAAGCTAGTGGGGACAGGAAAGAGCAATTAAGGAATGGCTAATTATCGAAAGAGGTCGGTCGGGCTTCAAAATAGGGTTACAAGGTATAATCATGAGAGGTGAGGGCTCGACGGTCAAATTGTATGTCTCAGAAGTTTTAAGTGCAAAACGCATAACATTGAAGAGGGCATGATGGGACAATCCAAATGTCAATTTGTATATCATGGAACTCCAGGTACTATTTGCAGGCCACGGAACATTGGAAGCGCAATCGTGAGCCCTCCTATCTGAGAAACCAAAATAAAAAAAGTGGCTAAGTATGGAATAGGAAAATGGTAGGTTGGACTCGTTTTTGCTAGTATATTGAAATTTTTAATAGATATCCCATTACCTGGTAAGATCTTTTCTGCATGTTTCTAGGCAAGTTGTGTAGTGATAGTCAATGTAAACTATCTTGTCCGGCCTTTTGCTTATTAATGACAGTCTTTATGGTTGTTTCATGATGAACTATTAGCATTAAACCTTTGTTGTTACATATTTGGAAAGAAGTACGAAGGTGGCGGGTACAGGAAACAGTGACTAGGAATTGGAGATTTTGTGAACACGACAACCTAAGAATCCAAAATAGGGGGACAAGGGTTCCCCAGAAGATGTGAGGCCCCGACGGTCAAATTGTATGGCTCAAAACTTTTGAATGCATAATGTGTAACATGGAAGAGGGGACGATGTGGGAGTCCGATAGCCAATTTGTATATCGCGGAGGTCTGGGTGTTGTTTGTAGGTCACTGAACAACGAAAGTGAAATCTAGAGGCTAGAATAATTAATGTGCATTGGGAAGGGTGTGAATGTGGCAGGGATGGAAGGGAGCGATAAATGCTTTGAAACATTTTTTGAACCCTGGTAGAGTGAAGATTGTGAGTTGGAGGCTCCCGGGGTGGAACTGTAGATCACATACTTTTTGGGTGCAAGATGTATATCACGAAACATGTGGAAAAATTTGGGTAAGTATGGAAAAGAACGATGTTCCTTTAGAGTACCGTAAATGGCAGTTTAATGCGTGGTAATGGGAGATGTCCTTGAGGTGGAATGAAAGTAGGACGGTTCCACCCATTTCTTTATCACATAACTATGTCCTATCACAAATTATTCTTCCATATAAAATGTAAGGAGCGAATAGAGTATCTTTTATTTAAATCGAAGTGTTGGGTAGGGAAAAAAAAATCTTGCCGTGCATGTTTAACTATGGATAAAAGAGGGTCTTAAATTCTTGTAGAAAGAGTTTTAATTCATCTATCAATAGCTATACAGACAAATGAGTCAATTTAAAAAAAAAATACAAAAATAAAAATAAAAATTAGACATTGGAAAAAACTATACAAAAACC